>CM034146.1:839227842-839274992 GCA_019776745.2 Taxus chinensis
TCTTCAAAATCCCATACAGCCTCATAATTTCATCTAGGAAAACTCAGGCTATGGAGAATGTATTATACGTGATATTTTTAGGTAAGAAGTGAGAAACCTTGGTTAACTTGTCCATGGTCACCTTAATGGCATCATGATGATACAATGAAGTAGGAAAACCAACTTTAAATTCCATGGAGATCACATCCCACTTCCAGTCTAGAATGTCATTTGGATAGAGAAGATATATCAAGTGAGAGTGTTCAACCCTCACCCTCTGGAACTCGAGAGAAGATATTACAAAGTCTATAATGTTGCGGTGTAACCCAAGCTAGTAGTACAAATTTCTAAGATATGCATGTATCTTCTTCACCTAGGATGAGATGTATAAGGGGCTTAATGAGCCTCGGAAACAAAAAATATATGCAATTCCCCTACCTCGGGCACATAAATGCAGCTCTAATATCAGAGAAAACAATCTGCCTCTAACATGCAACCAACGTATTTACCCTCCAAAACCCTTTGTGACTCAACCTTTCATCTAGTACCCTCATAAAATCTTTCATCAGGAAGATGTCGAAGGATCATGTCTCGAAGGTCTGATCAAAGAGACAAGGTAGCTAGCTCATGTCATCACCTACTCAAAGCATTAGCGATGACATTCTCGTTTCCCTTATATACTGAATGTTTGTATCATAATCACAAAAGAGCTCCATCCAATGCCATTGACGCACATTGAGATTAGGCTATGAGAATATGTGTTGGAAACTCAAATGGTCTGTCCTTAAAACAAATACCTCAAAACAAACTATTTTCGCAAGCTCAAGATTGTGTTAGGATCATTAAGCTCATAATCCTTGAGCTTGTGTGACTTAAAAGACATGACATGGTGCTCCTGGATGAGAACTTCTCCAAGTCCCTCTAAATAAGCATCTATTCAAACTAAAAAATCTGCAAAGGGCTTTGAATTTGCAAGAATAGGTGCAAAAATCAAATGCTTATTGAGCAATTGAAAATCCTGCTCACACTTCTTTGACCAAAAGAACTTATCCCTTTTACACTAAAGGGAAGTGATCGGATGTGGAATCCTAGATAATTCATGAACAATCCAACGATAATACCCTATTAAACTCATGAAACGCCTAACCTTTGTAACTATGGTGGGGGTTGGCCATTCAAGGATAGCGTGAATCTTCGAGGGATCTACTGAGATACGCTCACCGGTAATGATATGGCCTAAATACTGAATCTCTAACTAAAAGAAGGAACACTTTTCTAGATTTCAAATTATCTTATGCTTCCTCAATACCTACAAAGCTATCTCAAACATTCCTCATGTTCCTCCAATAGGCGAGAATATATCAAAATATCATCGAGAAACACCAAGAAAAATTGATCCAAAAATTTCCTAAAGACACCATTCATGAGACTCGTGAATATTACAAGAGCATTGGTCAAACCAAAGGGAACCAATGTGAGCTCGTGGTCCCCATAATGAGTCTAAAAAAAATTCTTATGGATATATGCCTTTGCAACTCGTAGTTAATGGTGCACTGACTTAAGATCAAACTTAGAGAACACTCTGGCTCCCCGCATCTCGTCAAAAAAATCATCAATCTTTGGAAGTAAATATTGATTCTTCATTTTCACCTTTTGCAACTGTATGAAATTGATGCATAAGTGAAGGGACCTATCCTTCTTCATGGAAAATCATAGGTACACCCAAAGGAGACACTAGGGAAGATGAGGCCCATCTCTAACAACTCCTCTAGCTGAATCTTGAGCTCATGAAGCTCACAAGTCATCATCCTATATGGTTCTCATGAAACAAGATTAACACCTGACACTAAGTCTATCGTGAAATCCACCTCTCTATGTTGTGGAAAATCAAGAAGCTTATTGGGAAACACATTTGCATACTCTCCCAGAATAGGATGGTCATCAAGTGGTGAGATAACTAGAACCTCTTTTCACCTATCACTGACTATGATAGTGAACATATGACAACCCTTACGCATGTTCCACTTGAGTTGAATGGTGGAAATCATATGTAGGGAGATGGGTCTATGAACCCCAAAGATCACTGCCAAACTACCAAAGTTTTCCTAACACTCTATAAAATTATTCAGAAAATCAACTTTGTTCTGATGAGAATCAAGTCATTCCATACCAAAAACTATTGTTACTATAAAATTTTAGCACCCCCCGAATGGCCAAGTTATGAATGGGCCATTCAGTGTAATATGCATAACATGGAGCTATCCTAAGTGTGGGACCTTGCGAAATGGGATAGCTCTCCAGAGAAGGTTGGTTCTTGCGCCTAATCCTACCTGCCACTAACTACTCCTAATGCTAGAAAAATAACTACACCTCTTCTAACATGCCAATGAGACAAGGAAGAGATTGCATGAAAATAACCCCTACACTAAGAGTGGTGAAACACCAAGAAAAGGAGTGCTAGCCACTTCCCCAGCCTACAAAATGGTGAAATAATGGACTTGGAGAGGGTGGTCATGCACCACAGACCAAAACACACACATTCACCATTCCTGAAATGAGCACAACACACCCAAATCTGCAATGAACAAGAGATATACACAACCACCTTATTCATAAAGAGATCTAAGATAAAACATTAAAATCATGCAAGGCTAGAAAATTAACACAAACATAATTTCATTGTGCCATCTAAATTTACACAATACATCATGAGGTAGGGGAAGGCATGAATCCATTATAGTGCTTTGGAGGAAGGCTTGAAGCCCCAAATATGAGAAGAAGATGGGTGCATGGGAGGAGAAAATGACCAACAACTTGTTTTGTGCAACCCCTTTACATTTTATAGAGGAAAAGATGATAGACAAGGAGAAAATCCCGAAAGCCATACTCCCACCATTCCCAAAAATCCATCATTGCACCTGCAAGAGTGATGGGGTTATTTGCATATCCCGTGCCTAATTGTACTTTTCCTTGTGGAGGAAGAAATGGCTCTCATACCTTCATTTACTTCATTTTTGCTCCCAAGTATGGCCTACATGACCCTGTAGCTTCATCTCTGATTATCGCCCTTCTAATCTTTGAATTTTGCAAAACTAATCTTTCATCATGTGCAGCTTGAAAAGAGCTTTCCATCGACTATAATGTTTCTTAAAATTGATAATCTAGTCAAAATTTATTGAAGTTTGAGTAAAGGGCACTCTCTTGGCTTGTCTCCTCAACCACCCTACCTACCGCTTCATCATCTCACATATCAACTCGCCACTTACCTCGGGCACCAAGCTACTCCAAGTCAGGTTTGGGGTTTGATATCGCATTTGCATGGCCGAGTTGCTTTATTTTTGTGTTTGAAATCCCAACTCCCGCTTCCACACTAGCCTATCCAACTAGCTCGGTGCTCGAGTTGCCCTTTGTGTTTGAGTGGGTTTTTATGATGCCTTTGCATTGGAGTTTGGGTGTGCCTTGACAAGATGTTTTCCTAATCCGCGGGCCCAATTCTTTGCTATGCTTGCCCACGTCAAGTCCTGACAAACCCACCGCCGACCTATTCCCTGGTGACACGTTGCATATCACGCGGCTCACCATGCAATGTGCGAGTGTATTCCCGCACCCTCTCTTGACCAACTTGGCATCTCCTACGCATTGACGCCTTGTGACCACCGCAACAAAATCCCTGATTTGACGACCTCCCGGGCTCGTCGAGTTGGCTTAGCGAGCTGATCCACCTCTGCACCACATTGCTCACCAAAGACCCCGTCGAGTCACATGTGAGCTCGACATGCCAAGTCGCCCACATCACCCAACCCCACCGCATTTAGATTAGCTTTATCAAGTTATATATAACCCGACTCACCACTTCAATGTGCTAGCTCGCCGATTAACTCGCCAAGCTACTCGGCGAGCTAGATTTTGGCTCAATCTTCCCTGGGTGCCCTCCCAGGTAATTTTAACTCATTTTTGCAATTTCTTCAAGGGTATTTTGAATTTTTTGGGGCCAGAAGGCCATGAAAAGGGAGTGAAACATTTTGAGACCAATTTTTCATAATTTTTCTATTTTTTGCTCATTTCAAGTTGAAAGTGGGCCTGGGGAGCCATTTTCCCTTCTGTGGCGGAACACTAGGCTTTTCAAGACCAACAAGAGGAAAACTTCCTCTAACAACTTCAAATTTCCCAAAATTATTACAAATGCTCCCAAAACTCCAAATTTTACCTATGGTATTCAGATTCCCGTGTGGATAACCTATCCAATGCCCAGGCTCAGCTCTATCACGTCGTCCATTTTACCCGAGGGATTAAATGGATAACAACTACCTCATAGGATCCCAAAGGCATAATGTATTGCGCCTTTAACCCAAATTCATATATCGGGATATGGATAGCCAACCTATGCCTAACATAGTCTCTTATCATGTCATATCATAATTATTTATGCTTTCGTATGCTTAGTGGGTTAGCCTTAGGGATTTGGATAGTATAGTAGGGTATATATGTGAGTTAGAGAGTAGGATATAATCATCATATTGAGCACTTGCATCTTATTGTATGGTTTGCAGGTTGCCCCCTTGAAGTGGATAAGTCATTCTACTTGCATATTGTGATCGTTTCTCTATATTCTAGAGTTCATTGGTGTTTTATTGCTGATGATATTTAGATCTAAGTATTTTCATTACAAGTGGTATCAGAGCTTGATCTCGGTCGAAACTGCATCAAAACCCTAATTGTGAAGGTTCAACTATATCTCAAAACCAGTAGCAAATATTTCTATAATTGTTTCTATGGTGTTGAGAAATCATTCAAGTAAGATCCTCTCCAAATTTCAAGGTTTTTGGACTCGATTTACAAAATGTATATCGGTTTTAGGGTTCTTCATAAATTCACTACCTAGGCTACAATTTTAGGAATTTTTCTAAGTTTCTTATATTTTCAAAAAGTTTTCCAAAAATTATATAGGGTTTGTTCTCTATGTTTCTCTTTGTTCAGAAAATAACCTTAAAAATTCCCAATCCCTAAATTTCTACCCTAACCATGTATCCCAAAACATAAACCCTACATCATGATAGAGAGATCAACTAGAGGCCAAGGGAAGGGTCAAACTCTTAATAAGGAAGATGCGGATTTTGAATCTTCAGCTATGTGGTCATCAAAGATAGTCTCCCAACATGAGTACAAGGTAAACAACCAGATGAATAAAGTGCAGGCCGAGTTTGATCATAGCTTGATCACAATGAAGGGAGAAATGATGTCAAAATTGGAAAATGGACTAAAAATAGTGAAGGGTGACATGAAAATGGAATTTGGGTCATTGAAAAAGGAGTTTCTACAGCTCTAGAAACTAAATCACGCACTTTGGCTATCTATTTAGTCATGATCACATACTCCTATTCATATGATTCCTAAGTAAGAAAAGTACTAATTAACCCATGTCTTTGGCAATATTTTATTATTTTCTATCGCTTCTATTGATCTTACACTTCTTCTAGCCCATTCTGTCTTTTTACACTTCAGCATTTCTCACTCTGAACACCAACGTCAGGCGCCCCTAACCTCTTTGTACTTTTCTCACATCTTTTGGGTCCTTTCTAGTCGTTTGAGCATCTTATCTTTATGGTAGTAGGCCTCTTTGGGGTTAATTATGAAATTCAAGCAAGGGAATCATATAAATATAAAGTTATGTGGCAATAATAAAGGACCAAGCACTAAGCATTAGCTATCACCACCTAAGGCTACATCTAAAGGCATTATCAAGAGAAGTCAAATATCCATCTAGCATCCATACAAGGGAATGGGACTGCATTATTTCGCATACACTTCATAGGAAGGGAAGTTCATTTTATTCCATGCACACATCTACCTACATCTCTGACATCTAGTTATTCTTTGTTATCAAGTGCGACATGCACAAGAGCCACCTAGGGCCAATCTCTTCAAACACACACATAGAACTACATTGGGTCTTAAATGTAGTGCAACGCTCATTTGTAAGATCACTTGTTTGATAGTTGAGGATAGTCAAACCCCTCATTTGCATTCTTTTCTTTTTGGAATTTGATGCACTCTTTAGGGTTTTGCAAGTCATTTCTTTATTGTAGATTATCTGTGACATCGGCAATCATTGTGTACCATACTAGCGACAAGAAGTGAAGGACAGTGAACACCTTGCAACCATCCAAAGATATTTTTCTGAGGTTTTTGGCAGTCACTAGCACCCAGAGCAGGTCTATAGTGCCCTGACCCATTCCAGGTGCCCTAGTCCAACATATTCCAGCATCTCTGCATTTTTCTAGGTTTTATTGTGATAGCCTGCACTTTGGATTTTCTAGTTCTCTAGTTATGTACACCTTCGGGATCACAGCAAACAACTAAATCATTTTATCTCTTCATTTGCACTTAGGGGTTAAATATTAATTGCTTATTTGCTTGGGTATATTATGTACTTCATTGCTTACTTATTTATTGCGACATTGCAATTAGATTTAGGCATTTATTTCTATATTTTCTTAATCATTTTAGTGAACCCAATGATTTAAACCCTTCTTTCTAAATATTTCTTCATGTTATCAAGTCATGGATAAATCTTTGTATCCTTCTTTTGCTCCAACTCAAGTTTCTAGCTTTGTTACTACAACTGCTGATTTTATGCAAGTTCACACTCAGCATCCTCCTCACTTTATTATGCCTATGGCTAATCCTACTATCAATGCAGTAATTACTCGTTGCACTTGTCCAACGGTTCTGCTTGTTCCTGTCCCACCGCCTATTACTTTCGTCACTCCACTTGCTACTTCTAAGGGCTATGATATCATTGAACAACTTAAGAATACACCAGCCAAAATATCTCTCTATGAATTACTGCGTAATGCACCTGATTTTCGTCATACATTGGAGGCTTCCCTTCATTCTATTCACATTGAAAGTGATAATTATTCAGTGGCCTTCACACACCTCGTTCAGTCTCTCAAAAATGTGTCGTGTGTTATAACATTCACTAATGAGGACATCTCACCATCTGTTATCGACAATCCATGTGAACCTTGCTTATCACTATTGTCATTGGCACCATTTGTATTAAGCGTGTACTCATTGACAATGGATTTTCCGTCAATTTATGTGCTCATTCTCTTCTAAAACAAATTGGCATTACAGATAATCTAATTTCTAAAAACACAACTCTCATTCGTGGTTATGATTCTACTACACAGACATGCCTTAGCACTATCACATTACCTATATAGGTCGAGCCTAAAATTTTCCCTACTAAATTCTTCATTATCGATGTCTCGTTTCAGTTCAATATTTTGTTGGGTAGAACTTGAATTAATGCAATGCATGCAATTCTATCCACTATTCATCAATGCGTCAAATTCCTACATAATGGCTATGAATATACCATTATTGCGGACCCTGATCAATTCAAAAAAAATCGCATGGACCCTATTATTGCTATGCCTATTCCTCCATTACAGCCAATTCTTTATAGCAATATTGATACATATGATATCAGTCAATCTAGTGCTTCGTAGTCTTCTTCCACCGCTCCAGAAACTCCGGTTATTTCCACTCATACTATTGTTATCATCTCACCCACAATGCCTGCTCCTATCACCACTACTACTCCACTTATTGAGGCTCCTCTCGCACCTACGTATAGTGCACCTCCTACCAATATCCTTGACAAGGCTACTCATCATAACAATGTTAGCACCGATGATTTTGATGACGAGGTCAATAATGTTGAACTCACCAATGACAAATTGAGCACTCTTAATTTAACTCCTATTTAGGTGGATGATTCATATTTCAATGATACTTTTGTTTTTGAAGGCTCTGGTGAATATCAATTCAAAACACCCCCTCCTACTAATGCTACGTTACTTTATCAAGGGTCTGTCCATACTCTGGACGTCATTCCACTTTCTTCACAATATCATGGGCAATTTCAATCTATGCTTCCTCCTTTCACATGTACGCTTTTCATAAATAGCTCTTATTGGCATCATATTCCATTAGATCCTACTTCCTCTGACATTGTCTGCACACACGATGGCTTGACTCGGCTTGGCTTTACTATCGATGATATCTTACTGCAGCCTCATTCAGCCCATCTCTATCAGGGATATGTTAGTATTACGGCTACCCGGGGTCTTCATATTTTCTATCTAACAATCTTCGTTGCATGCGCTCCACGCACTTCTCCACTGAAACTTGGGCAATCTTGGCTTGATTACATTGGGGGCACTTTGGACCCTAATCCTACTAGTATCACATTTCCTATGCCCTTCGATTGTGTTTCTATAGGCAATGATTTGTTAGGAAATAAGTGATAAAATATGTGGAATAATCCCTCACAGAATCGCAACAGTAGAAACTAATATGTAGAAATTATTACAGATCTCAAATAAAATTGCAGAATAAAATAACATAACACAAAGAGATAGTATTTAACGTGGTTCACCCAATTTAGGCTACATCCACCAAGAATCACTTCCTTAGATGTTATTACAAGCCACCACTCTCTCAATACAATACCTAGATCTGTTTGGAGCTATGCTCAAGAAACTCTACAGAATTCACAGCCGAATTCAAAGCACATCTGCAATGTTTTTCATTATATCCCACCATATACATAAAAACATATAAGTAGGCAACTGCTTAAGCAGTTTTACAATACTGTGGGTATGAAAACCATGGGCCAAAACCAGCCCAAAAAATTATGGGTTAAAAATCTCGCCCATATGAGAAGAGCACGTTTCCCGATATGTCAGGTGAATTTTTTCAAGGCAAAAAAAAAATTACGCCCAAAAAAAAATGTGAGGGTTACACCCCTAAACCCTAGCAAGGATACATGAAAAGTGTACAGTACTCTTAGTGTACAGTCTTTAACACTTTCACACATGAAAATAGGCTCCACAACCTAACAATCTCCCACTTGGAGACTAGTTTTCCTTTGAGCAAGCTTCTCAACCCTTCATTAGTTTCTATGAAGACCAACCAAAGCTGAACACAACTTCAGTTTTTCCCTTGTGACCACCTTGGTCATCATGTCTGTAGGATCCTGACTAGTATGAATCTTCTCCAACTTCAACTTCTCTTCCTCCAAAGTTGTCTTGATGAAATGGTACCTTAGTTGTATATGCTTTGTCCTAGAATGGAAAGCATAGTTCTTAGCTAGGTGTATAACACTTTGACTATCACTATGTAATTTTCCTTCCTCCTGCTTATGCCCCAACTCCTCAAGTACTTGTTGTAAACAAATCATTTCCTTGCTTGCCTCTATGGCAGCAACATACTTAGCCTCTGTGGTTGACAAAGCCACCAACTTCTGTAGTCGTGAAATCCAGCTTACTGTTGTCCCACCTACAATGTAAACATAACCTATTTTTCTCCTCTTGCTGTCTACATCTCAAGCCATATTTAAATCTACATAACCACACAAAATGGTGTCTGATTAAATGTAGCACAAAACTGTCCCCATGGTCCCTCTCAAATACCAAAGGATCCACTTTACTGCCTGCCAGTGATCTCTACCTGGATCACTCATAAATCTACTCACAGCTCCCACTGCATGGGCAATATCAGGCCTGGTGCACACCATGGCATACATCAAACTACCAACCGCTGATGAGTAAGGTACCTTGGACATCCGGTTTCTCTCCTGCTCTATCTTAGGACACTTGCTCCTTTGATAACTTGAAAGTGACCTACCAAAGGAGTCCCAACCGGTTTAGCATCCTGCATATTAAACCTCTCCAAGACCTTCTTAATGTACTCTTCCTAAGATAAAGTCAGCTTTCATTCCTTCCTATCCCGAGATATCCTCATACCAAGGATTTGTTTGCCTACACCCAAATCCTTCATAGCAAAGGATTCACTTAGCTACTTCTTGAGTACTTTTTTTTCCTACATGTTTTACCTGCAACCAACATGTCATCCACATACAGACACAAGGATAATATAACTACCATCCTCAAATTTCTTTATATACATGCAATGGTCAGAATGACATCTAATATAACCTTGCTCCATCATGAAGCTATCAAATTTATTATACCATTGACATGGAGCTTGTTTCAAGCCATATAAGCTCTTCTTTAGTTTACACACCATCTCCTCTTTACCTTTGACCTCATAGCCCTCTGGTTGTTGCATATATAGTTCCTCCTCCAAATCACCATGGAGAAATGCAGTCCTTACATCAAGCTGTTTTAAGTGTAAGTCTTCTACTTGCAACTATTCCTAGAACAGTTCTGATAGAAGTCATTTTTACTACAGGAGAAAAAATCTCATCAAAATCTATACCTTTTTTTTATGCAAACCCCTTGACCACCAACCGGGCCTTGTATTTTTTCTTGCCTCCTTCTTCCTCTTTTACTCTGAACACCCACTTGTTTTGTAATGCTCTTTTGCCTTTGGGTAGCTTCACCAAATCCCATGTCTGGTTCTCCATGATATCCTGATGCTCCTCATCCATGGCTTGCTCCCACTTCTTCCTGGCATCTACCTGCATTGCTTCATCAAAGCTCTCTGGCTCTCCACTATCACTGAGTAATAAATAATAAAGAGAATGAGAAAAATGTTCATTTTCTCTTCTTACCCCAGAAGATCTCCTCAATATAGGAGTTTGGGGTTCCTGTTAAGGAGGTTCCTGAACTGATTCATATGTCACTTTCCCATCCAGAAGATCCTCTACTGTTGCATATTCTTTCTTGGATTCTTCCCTATTTTCCTGCAACTACTGCTTATACATGACTTTCTCATTAAAGACCATATCCCTAGATCGAATGATTTTCTTGTCCTTAATACTCCAACATTTATATTCAAATTCATCACCACCATAACCAATGAAAGTACATTTTTCTAATTTAGCCTCTAGCTTGGTCTTATCATCCTTGTCTATATGAACAAACACCTCACATCCAAAGACTCTCAGAAATGAATAATCAACTTTCTTACCATACCAAGCCTCCTCAGGTATGCCTCCATCCAAGGCACTTGAGGGTCCTCTGTTTATCAAGTACATAGCTATGCTCACCACTTTTTCCCAAAAAGAAAGAGGTAGTCTTGCATGTAACCTCATGCTCCTAGCACATTCCATTATTGTTCTGTTCATCCTTTCTGACACCCCATTCTACTGCGGAGTTCCTGGAACCATATTTTACCTGCGGATTCCATTCTTTGAATAGTAATCATTAAATTCATTTCTGCAATACTCCCCTCCATTATTTGACCTGAGACATTTCAACTTAAGACCTGTTTCATTCTCTACCAAGGCTTTTCATTTAACAAAAGTGTCAAATACATCATATTTGTTTCTAATACAATAAGCCCAAACTTTCCTTATTGCATCATCAATAAAAGTAACATAATAACTTGAACCCCCAAGAGATGATACCTGAGCCAACCCCCACACATCATAATGCACCAGCTCTAACTTACTCTCTTTCTTTGTAGGTCCAACCTTGAGAAACCTTACTCACTTCTATTTCCCATATATACATTCCTCACAGAAATCTAAACCTGTTTCTATATATCCAGGCAAATCCTTCTTTATGATCTCTATGCCCTTATGGCTCATATGACCGATCCTATAGTGCCACAATGTTGTATCTACTTTTGAAGCCACAAGATTACAAACATTAGTGCTATAAGTGGTTAAATACAAGGTTTCAACCTTCTTACCCCTTGCCACCACAAGAGCACCCTTAGTAACCTTCCAAGAGTCTGCTATAAATATCACAGTACAACCATCACTTCCCAACTACCCTGCCGATATCAAATTTCGTCTTAATGTAGGAACATGTCTGACATCCTTCAATAGCCAAGTATTCCCATTCTACATCTTAACCTGAACATAACCTTTTCCAACTATGCTGCAAGGCTCATCATCACCAAGAAAAACATGCCCAAAATCTCCTTGAACATAATCAACAAAATAATTCCTATGTGGAGTAGCATGGAAAGAAGCTTCCGAATCTAAAACCCAAGATTCAGTAATATTGTGCAAAGAAAGAATCAAAGCATCCTGACAAACATTACCCGTTGCCACATTTGCCTCCTTGTTTTCTTCCTGTTATTTCTTCTTGTCCTGAAGCTCCCAACAGTCCTTCTTTGCATGCCCAGACTTTCCATAGTACCAACATACTATATTGCTTTTGGATTTTGACATTTCCCAATCCTTTGATTTTCCACATCTTCCTCTATTATTTTGTCTCTCTCTAGTTTCCATTGTTAAAGCATTCCCTAAAGTAGAAGATTCCCCAGAGCTTTTTCTTCACATTTCCTCACTTAGAATCACCCCTACAACATCCTCAAACTTCAAATTTGAGTTAGCTGGAACCGAGTTGCTTACTGCCATTACCAAGCTATTCCAACTCTTAGGTAAAGAGCACAGAACTAATAAATCCCTAACTTCTTCATCAAATTCTATTGTAACCGAAGCTAGCATATTTAAAACAGTATTAAAATCATTTAAATGATCTACTACTGAACCGTTCTCAGATGATCTTCATATTAAACAAATTTTTCATTAAAAAAATCTTATTAGAGGTAGAGGGTTTTTCATACAACTTCCCTAATGCATCCATCAGTTCTTTTGTAGTATTTTCCTTTGAAACATTAAATAATACCAAAGATGCAAGACATAACCGGATTGTCCCAAGTGCCTTCCTATCCATCAAATCCCATTCTACATCTGTCATGCTTGAGGGTTTGTTCACTTTCTCAGACAATGGAATATAAAGATCCTTCTGATAAAGGTAATCTTCCATCTGCATCTTCTAAATACTGAAATTCTTCCCATTGAATTTATCAACCCTAGATCTTCCATCATCTGTCATAGCTCCCACTCAAGATAAAACTTTCCCTATGATTCAACACTTTAGCAAACCAAACCAGGCTCTGATACCAATTGTTAGGAAATAAGGGATAAAATATGCAGAATAATCCCTCACATAATCGCAACAGTAGAAACTAATATGCAGAAAATATTATAGATCTCAAATAAAAGTACAGAATAAAATAACACAACACAAACATACAGTATTTAATGTGGTTCATCCAATTTGGGCTATGTCCACCCAGAATCACTTGCTCAGATTTTATTACAAGCCACCACTCTCTCAATACAATACCTAGATCTATTTGAAGCTATGCTCAACAAACTCTACATAATTCATAGCCGAATTCAAAGCACATCTGCAATGTTTTTCATTATATCCGACCATATGCATAAAACCATATAAGTAGGCAACTGGTTAAGTAGTTTTACAATACTGTGGGAATCAAAACCATGGGCCAAAACCATCCTAAAAACCTATGGGTCAAAAATCTCACCCATATGAGAAGAACATGTTTCCCAATATGTCGGGAGCGTTTTTTCGAGGCAATTTTTTTCTTTACCCCCAAAAAAAAAATTCGGGGGCTGCACCCCCTAACACCTACCGTTGCCTCACCTCGACCACATTGAGGATACATGAAAAGTGTACAGTATTGGCTTGATTATATTAGGGGAACTTTAAAGTCTAGTCACACTTCTATAAATTTTCCTATGTCGTCCGGCTGTGTTTCTATCGGTAATGATTCATATCTCGACTATTCACAAAAACTTACTCATTGGTACGCAAACAGGTGTCTGCTAAAACATTTTACCAATGAGGAGTATGCAATGACCATGTAAACCTTATATCACAATGGTTATTTATATGATCCACCTCATACTATCACTTATCAAGTCTCTAATGCATCTCCCGTTGGCTTCGATCTGGAAAATGACGGTCTTTTAGACAATGACATTACTTGATCTATTTTATCATCACACACTTAGGGGGTGTAACACTATTTCTTCCCCCCTCATTGCATCAAAATGCATATTATATTCTCATAATTTCACATCCAATCTCTCATATACGACATACATATATTGATACATTAGTATCGCCATTTCCTGATGACGCACTCTTGTGCTTTGGTTCACACTTGACTATTGAGGGCACCCTATATACATGAACCTCACACACTACACACTACACTAGACACTACACACTACACACTACACATTACACTCTTCACACATCATGTGTTATTTAGAAATCTTTCTCACAACATCTATCACATACTATGTGCACTATTCACTCTACACATTCATGATACATATTTCTTGTATCTACTTCTACACACCACGTTCATTTCCCAATGATGCACTCTAGTTATATGGTTCATAATTGAATGCTAAGGGTTTTAATCTAAAATGAACCTCACCACACTCACTCACTCCTTCACTCACTCGCTCACAGTGCTCTCCACAATTTACGCTTTGTCAATCATATATTTCTAGTGCACACATTCAAACCATTTCCTGATGACGCAGTCTTGCTCTATGGTTCATTCTTGATTGTTTAGGGGGAATTTATAAATGAACCTCATTTCATTCATACACATCCAATCAGGGGGCAAGATGTTCCTATCATTCACTTTGCATTCCATTCCATCTCATCCACAACATACTGCATATCTTTTTTCACATTTACTCTTGCTTTCTTATTCTTTTACATGTACACTTTATTACACATGGTAGATAGATATCTTGTATGTCATTATATTTATCATACATAGAAGCATGTTCACTTTCCTTTCTACTTGTGATCACAGATTCTATGGATCCATACATATAACATGGATGCTTGGCGTAGTACATATACTAGTCCCACAACGAATCCCTGGGGGGCATCCACTTTCATATTATACATGTGCTATTGTTTCATTTTTCATAACACATTAATTTATCGGATTATACATTCTTTGACATAATTTTTATCTTTCTAACATGCTAACGGGTGTTTCATGTGCAAAATTTATCTTGCAGTTCTATTTTCTACCATGGTCATCTGTTACATTGTTTATTATTGTTTGCCATTGCTTGCCATTTTTGTGGGAATTTCCCTTTGTCTTGTGTGCACACTGTGTACTTTTGGCCATCTCATCCTTGATTGTCTTAGAAATCCTGAGTAATGTCACCATGTTTACAACCCACTTTTCGCTGTCTACATTGTCTTTTTTTGCATCTTAGCTTACACATTTTCTTCTTGCTTGATAGCGTACATATTGTCTTCTTACATGCGTGTTTGTTTTTTTCTTACACTAACACTTCTTTCCTAGCCACTTTTTTTGTGTGTGCCCCTTATTTTCTACCAAGAACACCCCCTCCTCCCTGTAAAGCATCAATTTTAGCACAACGGTTGGTCCTCTTTTGGGCCACACACTACTCAGCGACATCACATGCACCCCAAATGAGGGGGGCATCATTTTGGTGAATTAGTCACCCCATACATCATTTTACAGTCACAGTTCAACACAACACAATACTGGTACACTATAGTCACCAGTCTCACACAAGGATTATAATCAGACTTGGGTCCTTATCACAACATAGACACTAACACCCAGACCAAGATAGTAACACCTGGGCACCCTTGACCCTTCCTGGATGCCTTTGAATAAGGGGTAGTTACATAACATTTTTCAGCTCAAAACAATTTTCAACACTTCACACAATGAATTTTACAGGGTACATGGTCCTTAGCACTCGACATGCATACACTACACAATTTTTTTTACTTTCCGATTGGATCGGAAGTGTTCAAAATGGATTATATTTTTACACACCATATGCAATGGTGTTCTACATTGCGGGATGTAGTTAAACGTTTGGAGGATGACACCAAAATTTTATCCCTACATTTATTCTGGTTCTTGGCATGAGATTACCTGAAAAACTTGTAGCTGATACAACTAGCATGAGATCACCAAAAAAAACTTGTTCTTCTACAACATCTTCAAGATCCTTTCCATATCTTTCACTCATCACGAATCAAGTACACATGTTCCTTTTTTACATTTTACACACTTTCAATTTTTGATCATATACACTCGTATTTGAATACTTGATCATTCTTATCTTTTACAGGTCCATCCTTATGGGAAATTCTACTTAACAACATCATCATCCTACATCAACTACATCAATTACATCAGCATCAACATCAACAACATGTACAAAAGTGACATTTACACATGCGTTCCCACCCTAGGGTCATCATCATCATCATCATCATCACTTTTTCACTTTCTCCTCTCTAGTGTCCATCCCTCAGATTTTTATCACTCCACGCTCTTCCTTGTCTCTTGGTACACTTTTCACCATCGATCTACATGGTTATCAGGTATGCATCTCTTCTCTACTTTATGTTATCGAGCATTCAATCAACAACATAAAATGGGGGTAAATATAAACACAAAATCATGCATTTTGGGTAATTATCTAGTCCTGATTGCATACTACTATTCATATGATTCCTAAGTAATAAAAGTACTAATTAACCAATGTTTTTGGCCATATTTTCTTTCTTTTTGTTTCCACTTTTGGTTTTACCCTCTTTCTAGCTCAGTTTTTCTTTTCACACATTGACATTTATCATCCATGGACACTAGCAACCAGTCAAGACGCCAAAGCCAGGCACCCCCATCCCCTCTGGGTGCCCCTGACCTTTGTATACTTTGTTTACACCTTTTAGGTCATTTCTATCCATTTGAGCATCTTATATTTTTGGTAGTTGAAATTTTTAGGGTTAATTATGACATTCAAGCAAGGGAATCATATAAATATAAAGTTATGTGATCATAATAAAGGACCAAACACTAAGCATTAGCTATCACCACCTAAAGTTGCATCCAAAGGCTATTCAAGAGCATTCAAACATCCATTCTATCATTCATTCAAGGGAAAGGGACTACATTATTCTATATGCACTTAATAGGAGGGGAAGTTTATTCTATTCCATGCACACATCTATTACATTTATTTACATCTAGCTACTTGCTCGCTATCAAGTGTGACGCACACGCGCACAAGAGCCACCACGGGCACGCACATTCTGCACACACACCTGGAACTATATTGGGCATAACGCGCACGCACACGCGCACGCACACACACGCACACATGCACACACGCACGCACACACACACACAGAGAACTATATTGGGTCTGAAATGTAGTGCATAATTTAGTTGTAAGTTATCTTGTTTGACAGTTGAGGATAGTCTGACCTCTCATTTGCATTCTTTTCTTTTTGGGATTTGATGCACTCTTGAGGGTTTTAAGGTCAATATTTCATTGCAGGTTATCAGTGACAATGATGATCATTGCATGACCTACTAGCAAAAAAATAAGTGAAGGAAAATGAAAATTTCGAGACCTTGCGTGGGAGGTTTTCTGATGGTTTTAGTAGTCATAGGCACTCAAAGCAGGCCCAAGGAACCCCTGCCCCTTTCCAGGTGCCCCAATCTAGGCAGATCACCAGCTCACACATTTTCTTGAGGCACTGTGTGAAACTTATCTCTTTCTATTCACCTGGTCATCACTTCGGCACAATCTATGATAAATTGTGAAATAACTAACTCATCTTATCTCCTCTATAAAACTAGGGTTTTAATACTTAATTGCTTAATTTTCTTGGGTCTATTTTGTACTTCATTGCTTATTTATTTACTACTACATTGCAATTAGATTCAGGCATTTATTTCTATATTTACTTAATCAACATCTGAGCTCATGCCTGAAGTCTAGCAATTATTTCCATTTGAATTACATGGTCTCCTCAAGCAATGCACATTTCAATTCAAATCACACCAATCAGGGTTGATCCTCTACACACACCATTGGATCTTCTAACCAATGGCGTGTGATTATTCATACAGTGGAGATGTGTAATTTCAATGGGAATGATTCGATCACTTGGATCAACCAAAGGGAGAATTTCTTTGATCTGCATCAAGTTCCAAATGGACAAAAGGTAGTAATGGCATCCATGTACTTGTAACCAAAACAATTCAATTGGTATAGATGGATGTGTGAGAAAAAAGAACGGTCTCTCTATTACCTAGTCTATGTTTACTGATAAGATCCAATCACACTATAGTAATAGTGTTACAGAGAACTATTTTAGCCAGATTGTCAAGCTACGACATACAAGTTCATTCAAGGATTATATACAACAGTTCCAAAATCTATCCTTATGATTGAATGACATCTCATAGGATTATTTAAATGATCTCTTCTTGGGTGGACTCAAGGATAACATCCAACATGATGTTTTCCTTCTTAATCCAAGTTCGATATCAAAATCTATGATCATTGCTCGATGTGTCGAGGAAAGAGATGGTAAAACGAAGAAGCTTCACTAATCAAAAGAAACACACAATCTAACACCATATTTTCCCCAACCGACACGATTGACTCCTCAGCAAATTGTAGAGAAATAAGTAAAAGACATGCTACAATTATGATAGCAAGTGGAGAAAAGGACATAAATGTCTTGAGAAGTTATTCTACATTGAGGGTCCTAATGAGTAAAAAGATGAGGAGGAAGCAATTGATACAGAGGAAGAGACTCACGAGGTCAAGGTAAAAGAATCTCAACCAAGTATTAATTGTCATGCCATTTCAGGAATCAACACCCCATAAACACTCAAATTGTTTAGGTTTGTAAAGAAGCAAAGGGTGATAGTATTAATTGACTCAGGAAGTACTCATAATTTCATCAATCATAAGTTGGCCATACACTTATTTACTTCGTTTATCCAACACCAAAATTTAAGGACATCGTTGCAGATGGAGGTAAAGTTAGTTGTTCATGAAAATTTCCATAAGATTAAGTTGTCTATGGGAGATTACCTACTAGAGGGCCCTATGTATTCCATTTCAATGGGAGGAGAAAACATTGTATTGAGGGTCCAATGGCTTGCTACTTTGGGAACAATGGAGATGAACTTCCAAGATTTGTTCATGTGGTTCCATTATAAAGGAAGATATTTTGATTTGCATGGGATGAAGACTAAAGCTCCATTGTTGGTAAGTTCTCACTAAATGCAAAAAATGCTTAGGAATGGTGCAAATGGATTTGTGGCATAATTATTCTCAATGGAAACTCAACCATCAAAAGGTGCTATACCATTAGATCTACATGTCATTATTAATGCCCACTCACTTCAGTTTGGGGATATGTTGAAAGGGTTTCCACCTAAAAGAGATCATGATCATGTTATTTGGTTAGTACCAGGAATCCAACCACCCAATCATTCATCTTTATAGGTACCCTTATCTCCAAAAGAGTGAAATTGAGAAGATGGTAGAAGAGATGTTGGAAGCATGTATTATTTGCCATAGTCAAATTTCTTACTCTTCTCTAGTGGCGATGTTCAGAAAGAAGAATGAAGTTTGGCACATGTTTCCAAAATATAGGGAGATCAAAAAATACATAGTGAAATATAATTATAATATTCATGTCAATGAAGATTTGTTAGATTAATTACATGGTGCTATTTATTTTACAAAATTAGATCTTTGATCGGGATACCATCAAATAAGAATTTGTGATGAAGATATTCATTAAATAACATTTAGGACACATGAATGTCACTATAAATCTCTTGTAATGACATTTGGACTTACAAATGTACCATATACTTTCCAAAGTTTGATGAATTCCATCTTCCAGCCATTTTGTGAAAGTTTGTCTTGGTATTCTTTGATGATATATTAATCTACAGTAAGACTTGGGGGGAGCATTTATAATGTGTTAATAAAGTATTGGACACTCTTGAAATACACCACCTTTATGCCAAGCCCTCAAAATTTTATTTTGGGGTAAGAGAGGTATAATACTTGGGTCATATTGTGTCTTATGAAAGTGCAAAATTGGATCCTCATAAGATCCAAGCTATAGTGGATTAGCCAATTCCTAAAACCATCAAAAATCTCAAGGGATTCTTAGGGCTTATGGGTTATTATCACATGTTTGTGAAGAATTATGGTAGAATTGCAGCACCACTCACATCCTTATTGAAGAAAGACTTTTTTCGTTTGACTGTGGCTGTAACCCAGGCATTTGAATCATTAAAGAAGGTCATGTGTACCACTCCCATTTTGTCTACCCCAGACTTCTCCAAAACCTTCATTGTTGAATGTAATGCTTTAAGATGTGACATAGGTACAATACTTATGTAAGAGGGCTTCCCTATTGCATTTTAGAGTCTTCAACTGAAAGGTAAGAACCTCTCAAAACAAACTTATGAGAAGGAAATGATGGTAATTATTCATGCAATCAAACAGTGGAAATTATATCTCATGGGTCGTCACTTCAAGGTAAAGATTGTTGGATATAACAAGCACTGAGAGGGGGGTGAATCAGTGTGGTCAATTTTACAATCTTTAAAAACTTCTTGACTAGAATCAGAAACCAAACCATGAGCAAATATGGGTACATGCAAGAAGACAAATACTCATAACACAAAAATTATAATGGGAAACCCATAGAGGGAGAAAACCCACTTGAAATAAAAAAAATTTATTAGGAACTTCTATTTCTAACATACAATGATTTCCACTTTGGTTTAGCACCCACACAACCTATGAAGCACCTACTTCAAAAACCTTAAAGCACCCACTAGAAGGCAACAAAGCACCAACATAGTTCAACAAACTACAACTTACAAGGAGCACCTACTCCTGTGACCTAAGCACCCACTTAGGAAGATACAAAAAAATATGTACTTTGATCATTTAGCTACTTACTGCTTCATCAACAGATCGTGATCTCTTTACTTGTGCATTTCATTCAACAGTTCACAATTTACAATTCTCCTAATCTTCTAGTTTTGAAACTTTTATCCAGTCAAGAATACATAACTCTGCCTCTAACACAAGTTCATCCTATCAGTATCAACTAAATTCTCTAATACATCTGCACATTACTCTGTTTCACACAGATAGTTTACTTCTTGGTCATTTTCCCTTAATTGTCTCACACTTTGTCACAGCTTTATTTAGTCAATTATCTATATGTCGATGTCATCCTCTTCTAGCAACATATCTTCAGTTAATTGCACATCCTTCAGGTCTTAGTACAGTCCAGTCCTATCAACTTAGCAACAACACCTTTTTATCCCTCTTCTCATTGTCTCAACCATGTTTCTCTTCAAATCACTCTTTCAACCTTTTTGCATCCTCAATATTCTGACTCTACAACTTCCAACTTCACTTGAACATGTACAAGGCTTTTTTTGGAATTGCCCTTTTTCTTGTTTAAGGCATATTTCACTTTCAACTTCTAAGCCTTGTTCAAGTTTTTGACCTTTGGACTTCTTTACTTTTCTTGGTCAATAGAGAATGTCTCTACACCTTATGGGTTTGAGTTAGAAGATAAATATTTTCATGCTTGTAACTGCTCAACTCCTTTGAGCTTATTGTTTCAATTAAGTATAGACCCAAGGTTGGTGTTCTATAACTTCGTGACTGCAGGAATGGTTGGCATAGAGATGAAGGTTCTGACCCAGACTTGGCACAAAATAAATTCATTGCTAGTAGACAAGAAACAATCAAACATCTACATTGTAGCATTGTTTTGAACATGAGAAAATGACTTTTAGTAGTCAGTTCGCCCAAATACTCATGAACATGTCCTTTAAATTTTCAGGCCACTACCAGGTGATTCTAACTACTTCAATCCCTTTCAAGATTAACCAAATACTATTCAAGTCATTACCTAACCTTATGAGACAGTGCATAACAACTTAGTCCCTCCATCATGGTGAAAAATGTATTGAGAACACTTATCAGACTCTGCAGAGTGGAAAACCCTTGAAATCAAACCAATTGTCATGAATAATTCAATAACCACTTAATGAAAACAAAATATTTCTTCTGCAATAGATTTGTGCTTCTCCCACAAAGATTTCCACCAAATTTCGCAATTTTTTGTTGGATAAAATTTGTGTTTAGACACCTTCTTTCCCACAAACCCTAGTTTCAAGGTTATGACCTTTGAGACAGCTCGAGCATCTTAAAAAATTTAATTCTCATACAATTCATAATGAAGATCGAAATCCTCAATTATTGTGGCCTTGAGGGAATGATTTACACCTTATTCATGCATTTACTTGCCCTGACATACCTTAATTTGTTCATAGAAACCAAAAGAAATATGCTCAGTGATTGCACAACTTGACATGGTTCATATAATAATGCTTCATATCATGCTTTGGATCTGTGCCTTAAACTTGGTTTGACAAGAGTATGCACTAGGGAATTATTGAGCTCCATTAAACATCTAACACACCTTTCAAGCATTAATTAAGCCTCTTTATGTGAAAAGCCATCTTGCAAAGAAGAATCCACTTCATACTCTAAATGACAATGAACACACATATAGATTTCTCCTTCTTTTTCTTAGACTTCACATATGCAATCTCACACTTGACATCTAAACTCCAAGAGACACAAGAGAATCACATTCAAGACCTTGAAAGAGAGAGGTTTCAACAAATGACATCTTCCAACAAGCTCTGGTACACTATTTTCTTAGCGGGGCAGCTCAAGTCAGGAAGAAGGCAAGAGTTTTGATCATTGTAGCCCACCATAAGGATAAACCATCAACTTCAATAATGTCCATTAGGAGGGAGCACGATAACTTTCCTACACAGACAAACATTTTACACGCTAAGCCCTACTTGTGGCTTTAGAACACATGATTGATGGAGGATGTCCTTGCAAACACTGAGATGGAAATTTTAGAAAGATTATGCTTGAATTTCATGATAATGACCACAATGAAATGATGAGGACCTCATTGACCTCTTAACATATGCAACATTCCACAGTCTTGACAGGAATACTGTTGGGCCATGAAAAATGACTAAGTATTGGAGCGCACGCGCATAGGACTAACAGGAGAAACACACATAGGTGATAAAATGATGAACACGTGCAAGGTTATCAGTGTTCACGCATTGATCAGGGGATCAATTTCAGTGTAAAATGTTCTATAAACTTCCCTAGACCATGCCAATGCAGTGGAGCCTTCAGAGAGCTTTCCGATGACTGTAAGAACGTGAAAAACGGACACTCTGAGCTCAAGTTATGTGTGGTCAAAGTTCAATCAACAAGAAAATCAACTTTGGTCAACAAGTCAATATTGGACCAATAGCACTGTGACACGTGGCAAAAGGAGAAAAAGGGCAAAAGGAGAAAAAGGGCAAAATGAAGGTGGCCTTATTTGTCATATTTCATTTGGGTCGAATTTCATATTACTTTGTAATTATTTGGCACATTATTTGACATTTATCCCAAACCCCCACCCATTTTTCTAAGGATAATATTTATGGCATATTAATCTCCAAACATTAATGCAAACCCTTATCCCTCCAAACTCCATGCATTACATCCGACATGCCACGTCCATCATGATCAAAGCGCCAAATTTGGGTCACATACCCATCCACTAAACCCACAGCATTCAAAATGGCTCTTAATCCTATAAATTATGCACAATGCCCTTATTTAAATGCCAACATATCTCCTCAAGCGCCAAATGTGGGATTGATTCCCAAATGGGAATAAACAAGTGCGCTTAAGAAGGATTGAACCCGGGTTGCTAGTGCAAAAGGATAAGTGCCCGACCACTGCGCCCACGGAGCTCTAAACAATATAAAACGAGCTCAGTACCTTTTGTAAAAAGACAGTGTTAGGTCTGTGTTTAGGCAGAATAGGGGTACTTGCAGAAAAATGTAATTTTGAGGCACTTTCACTCAAAACCAGATCTCGAGTTATATATAAAAGTTGCTCAGAATTTTGAGAGTTATGTGTTGTTAAAGTCACACAAAGGCGTAGAACCAAAGGAAAACACCGCTACAAGTGGATTGGGAAGGTGAAGGACAGAGGCTGAGCTCCATTAACGTCCTTCGAAAGTCTGAAACACAATTTTACAAATTTTTGATCCATTATTGGTTAATGTAAATGTTATTGTATTTATATTTTTTTAACATTATTAATGGATCGATTCACCATGAACCCGAGGACGTAGGAATTCGGAACCCCATAAACAATCTGGTGTTGTGTTCTGATTTTATTTTTGGTTTCTAATTATTTACAATAATTGAAGTTCATAAAAAGAATGTGGATGCAATGGTAATCAGTATTTGACAACTTTGAAAAAATGATTAAAATCAAGAAACATTGAATGTTGAATAAAAAGGAATTTAAATTTCAGTTTGGAAAACATTCCTAAATCAGAATTTGATCAATTTTTGGAGTATAAAAGACTTCAAGTTGATTAAAAATTAGCAATCCTTGAAAACGTTTAAACGTGGAAAAAAAATAAACACCCATTTTCAGATCACGCGTGGACAACAGAAAAGGGCGCTCAAGGGTTGATTCCAGAAGGAAAAAGGACTTAGTCGATTTTGGGGCATGATGCTAAGTATAAAGATAGCATAGGTAACATGTAAGAGAAGAATCCATTCAGGAGGTGTCTATTTTCGGAGCAGGAAACTAGCAGTTCAAATTGAAGTATGATGACTTGGAGGCTACGCAAGGCTATTTTGGGACAAATGGAAAGGCAAGCGACATGAAGTGTTTTGGGCTAGAAATAGGGTTGGAACTGGATTTATCTATAGATGAACTATTGTTAGAAGAGCTTGCATGCTCCATTGTACCTTTTGTATGTGGTGCATGGCTATTCTTAGCATGTAACCTAATTTGAGTATTCATAGGCAGTGAAGGGTAAGTACACACCCCTATATATATATATATATATATATATATTGATTTGCACGG
The DNA here is from genome assembly GCA_019776745.2 of Taxus chinensis. Taxonomy (NCBI): domain Eukaryota; kingdom Viridiplantae; phylum Streptophyta; class Pinopsida; order Cupressales; family Taxaceae; genus Taxus; species Taxus chinensis. Next base: position 839,252,483 of record CM034146.1, read on the forward strand.
TTTATGGGCGTTAAGTCAATTATGTAGTAGAGTTATGTTGTTCGTTTAAGTAAGCGCATGAATCATGGTGACATTGTTTGGTATGTATTTAGCTTATGTGTGTTACAGTAATTGTTATCCAAAATTCACCCCCAAGGTAATTTTGATAACTTGCACAATTTCTTCAAGCTTGAGCAAACAAAAATGGATTGAGGCCCAAAATCAGGTTTTGAGGAATCCCTTGGTTTTTCTCTAACTTCCCTATCCAAAGAAAAATCCAAGGAGTCAGTGAAAATTTACCAAAAAAATGAAAAAATGAAGTCAAGGGCCTATTTTAGTGCAAATAGGGTCTGGGGGTGCAAATGGAACCAATGCGGATTGTACCAGGATTCTTCATGCCTAGTTCGGGTCCAATTTGCAAAGGAGGCAGTGTATTATGGCTAATTCAGCTCCCAGCATCCCAAGCCGCACAAGTTCAATCAGGCCACCACTTCCCCGCATCGCCGAAGTCGTCAAAAAGCTAGGGAAATGTGGAAAAAGTGGATAAAAATGTCTCGAGCGGTCCACGGGACAGTTGGGACGAAAGTATGTGCAAGGCTCGAAAAGCTGAAATAGCTGCAGTCAGAGAAATGAAGAAAAAGTGGATTAAAATGTCCCGAGCAGTCTGTGGGATAGTTAGGATGAAAGTACGCGCGAGCCTCGAAAAGCAGAAACAACCACAACCAGAGAAATGCGGAAAAAGTGGATTAAAATGTCCCAAGCGGTCCGCAAGACAGTTGGGATGAAAGTAGGTGAAATGCCCGAAAAATTGATTTGGTCACAACCAATTCAATGCGGCAAAGGCAGAGAAAAATGTCTAGGACAGTTGGGACACGCAGACCCGAAATAGCCAAAATATGCACGGGCGAGTGGTGCGGAGAAGTCGGCGGTCAACGACCCACCTGGCCCGATCAACGGTGGATGTACGAGGACAAAGAGCCCGAGTCGAGCGATGCGGAGAAAGGAGGCCTGCACAGTCCAAGTACCGTAGGGACATGAGTTCCCTGAAAACCAACAATACCCACAATCCAAAGGGAAAGCTGAACACCTGACCCCCTAATTTCAAATGTGCATAACTTTAGACCCAAAGCTCTGATTTTCACAAAATTGGACTTTTCGAAAAGGGCATGACATCCTCTATGCCACAAAAACAAGATTTCTTATTTTTAATGAGGGTAGGTGGGTGAAAATAAAATAAATATCTCCAGCTCCAAATTTTAAATGATCATTCTCGTAAAATGTAAGAAATCCTTGGCAAACTCAAAATAGTTACTCACACTCAGAATGCCATATCTTTTGCATTTCTCAACGAAATCACGAAAAATTGGTACCGTTGGAATCATGGCTTCGAGCCCAATGCGCAGAGATTAAGAAATCCAGAATTTGATGAAAACATGATGATGATTTTTTTGAAAACGTGGTCGGGTTAAAAACAGTGATTTTATTAGTGGTTGGGAGTGCAATTAAGGAGCATGGGAAATCATTCTTTCACTACTTCAAGTTAAGGGATGGCATGGGGAGCCTTTTGCAAACAACATACCATCATTCCATGTCACTTATTGCATCTTGCAAGTGATGGGAAGGCAGATTTCGGGATTTCAATCTTGTCTCTTACAAACTCTATAAATTAGAGTGTTGGGCTCATTGTAAGGGGAGATGGTTTTGAGTAGCAAAACTCTGTTATTTTGTTTTTGTGAAGCCAATGTGTTGCATGCCCTTGTAGTGGACTTCTTGCATGTTGATCCAGGCCTTTCTCTTTCTTTGTAAATGAAATGTGCATATCAATGAAGCAGTAGATGCAAATTTGTGGATATTCTCTTCTCTTGTCTGTGTTTATTGCATTCTTCTTCCCTCTTTATTTCACTCGCAAGCGTATTGTGTCTAGCTTATGCTCTAGCATGGATTCATTACTATTGTGCACGCATGGAAATTTCATTGTGAATGTTGTCATTAGACTGTGGAGAATTTTCATCACCCTCTCTAATATGCATTTTGCCTCCATTTCCACACATTGGAAACTATTCTCATACCCTTATTTTCTGGTGTATCACCGCTTCAATGTAAACTTTGTTTTCATGCACTCTCTCTCCCTGGTCCCTTGGAAAGTTAGATTAGGATAAGATAATTTTGCCTGCATTAGAGTAGATTGTTGCAAGTTGTTTAGGAGCAAGAACCAACTTTCTCTGTAGGTCTATCTCAAGTGGCAAGTCCCACAACTTGGGGATAGTAACCATGTTACCCAGTCACACCATAAGCTCAAGCACACACACTTGTGCAAATCTAGGGGTGTTGTGATTTGGTGATAACAGTAATTAATGAAATGGATCTTTGTGCGTTGGATATTAGTTGTTGACATATCTGTGACAGGGTTCTTGCACAGTAAACCTAATATTTATTCTTATATAAGTTATTCTTACATATGGTTGATGATCTAGAATCTGTTTATGGTATATCCTTGCATTGTTATTATGGATATGGAATATCTATATGTGTGTTTATCATGCTAACTCCTTGACAAAGCTTCCATAAAAGAGCGAACCTGGTACCCTTGCACACTTTGGGTGAGTACTCAGGTTTGCCTGGCTGATGTGCCAAGCATGCCTTGAGTTGTTTGGTAAAATAAAAGACTTCATTTTGGTTTCATTTCTGGGACCTCTTTTTCAAGATATTTGCAAGGATTTTGCATGATGAAGACGTATTGGTTGACTTTGGCCAACATTGAGGATTGGGTAGAGAATTTAGAGAAAGAGTTTTCTCACAGATTTAACACTGGACCTGAATTTGATGCACACACGTGTGGGTTGAACAGAATTTGTATCATGAGCTCTATGAGACATTCTTTTCATATTTCCTATAGAGTTGTATGAGTGGCTGGTAGCATACACATCAAAGAGGAATTAGAGGTATAGAGCACTTGTTTGGACCCAGTAAGATTACCAGAATTTGCATGATGTTGATCTGACTTGGACATGCACTGTAGATCATTGGTGGAGTGGTGTTTTGCAGAGTTACACCTTGGAGTACACTGTTTTGACTTATTCATGTCCAGAATTTACTTGAGTTCCAGTTCTTACATGAACCTAGAGGATCTTATTTGTGCATGTTATCCCTTTAGCGATTAACATCTTGATTATGACTCTAGATTTAGAAGAGCATCCTATGGCTAGCCAAACCCCACCAAACGTGGGGGCATGGAGCAGGTGTGGTGAAAGATGGCAGACCTGGCGGCAGAGAGACAGAGAGAAGAAAGGAAACTTAAGTTTAATGAGGCACACGAGAGGGATTTGGCGAAGCAACGTGATGTTGCAGAACGAATGGTGTTGTGGAGAGAGATGGCTTGCGAAGGATTTGGAGCTCACGTAGATGACGTGGAGCTGGAGCATCTGGAACTCCCCCATTTGGGTAAGCATGGACAGAGAACCCTCTTCAGCCTAAGATGAGACATGCAGATGGTTGAAACTACAAGGACCGCAGGCGTGCATTTGATCCCTCCTAATGACCTAGCCCTTACGCTTGGTTTTCTAAATTTTTACGGCAGTTATTGATAAGCAAGCTAGTGTGGGTGGTAGAGTAGTGACAAATAAATTTCTCTTTCTAGTAAGTTCATGAGTTAGTTAGATATCACATTCATATATGACGATGTAAATGTCATATGTCGTTATTTAGAGGTCTGGTTGGAGGTATAGTTTTATGGCGTGTCATCAGCTCAGAACGTGGGTTCATATAACGTTGGTATTATCATCTGGAAGTAGTACAACCTTCGTAGACCATATGGGCTAAATTTAGTATAAATTTTTGAACAAAAGGAAGTAAATCCTTTAAGTCTGGTGCCCGCCATAAGAGGGGGATTAAGAGGATCATGTGGTTTGGGATGTAGTGGTTCTGGTGGTTCTCTAGAGGAGGAGGGAATACAAGAGGTAATACAGGTTCATGGATTAGGTGGACATGGTCCGCACCATCCCCTAGACAAGTTTATTTCGAGATGAACCTTCGTCTACTAGAGTACAGAGGGATTGAATATGACAGTTGATCACGTGTATATGTGTGAGATACTATGGCACACTAAGGGGATCAAAAATTCCTGAGCATAAGGAAAATCAATCTGCTACTACTTTGTAAGGGCACACACATATTTGGTACATGAAGTATGATCCGAACTAGCTTTTTGTAGACTATATCGCACGTTACATCATGATTTCATAGTAGAGTTCCATATACCTAAGTTCGAAGAGAAGAATAGCATCAAGTTCACTAAAGGACATCAAACAGGGCATGGTTGAGATCGTTAAGGAGTTTGATGCATGATTTAAAACATTGTTATCAAATTTATCTTATGATATTCACCCCAGTTAGCATGTTCAATGGTTGATTTAATTTTTTATCATGCCTTTCAGGAGGGCATTCTCACACAAGAATTTTATAGATCTACATGAGGCCCTTGAGGAAGCTTTGCATGTTGAGGTAGTTAGGAGCATATACACTAGAGTTAGCCCTTTTTTGGAATCTCATATTACATCTATGGAAAAATAGTTAGAAAAATTATAAGCTAATTTAGCTCATGAGATACGTAGTGATATTTGGTGCATGGGTTGTGAAGTAGAAGGGCATACTAAGGATAGTTTCTATATTAAATTGATGGGTGCCATTTTTCTATATTGTGAGATATGTCACTTAGATCATGATTCAAGTAGGTTCCCCTTTTTGTATCATGCGATAAGGAAGAATGTTTCTTGTTATTGTAAGATTTTCATGTCTACCACTCATGATACCAAGAATTATAGATTGATTGATCAGATTCATGATGTCATTGAAACTATTGTACGTCAAACTAGTGTTGTAAAAAAAATATAAGGAACAATTTGAGCAACATAATCGTAATCACAATAAAGGGAGATCTAATGGAGGTGGTAGAGTTAGAGGTTACCATGGAGGATTCAAAGGCTGAGGTCATGGTAGTGGAAGAGGTGACTTCCCATAAGGAACATGTTATATATGTGAGTCCCCTGATCATTTTAAGTGTAAATACCCTCATAATTTTATTTTCTTCTAGTGCGGAAAGAATCACAATTATGAAGAGTGCCCAAATTTTTATGAGCACCTAAGAAAGAAGCATAAGCAATATAAGAGAAAGGAAATTATTAGATTATAGTTCATTGTGGAAGATTAGTGGATGTTAAAGTTAGCAACTAACCCTGTGATAATCGATGTGTTAGTTCCTACAGGAGATGAGGCGGTGCATGTATGAGAGAATCTAAATAAGAAACCCATCATTACAAAACAAGAGGTATTATATGTAAAGTATCCAGTTCCTACCCATTAGAAGGAGGTTTATCAAGAGACCATAGAGGTCATTAGAAACTTGGAGGGTGAGATACAATTCTTGAAGGGACAGTCAAAGAAGTTGGAGTAGGAAAAAAAAGTTAATATTTCTCATAAATATGTTGATGAATTTAAGGAGGTTTGTAAGTTGTTGTGCCAAGAGAACATCATTCCTTTATTAGGAGAGTGGTTAAGGGAAAATATATCATGTGCTGGAGTTGAGCGTGAGAGATATATATTTCATGCAAAATTACCTCCTCACAATCTTGATTATGAAAAATAGATCACGTTGAATGCAGTTATTGATGAATTTTTTTTGAGTAAAATTTTGATTAATATAGGTGTGGAAGTGAATGTTCTCACCTTGGATGCATGGAATCAGATAGGGAGAACACCATTACAAAAACATTCAAATGTGTTGTATATGGAAAATAGAACCAAAGTCATGCCCATTGGAGTTTTGAAGGATTCCACTATTACTATACAAGGGTCTAAGTTTACTGGGGACTTTGAAGTCTTGGTGTTTGCAGAAGAAGATAGTTTTCCAAATCTACTTGGGTGCCCTTGGTGTTAAGAGAATAATGTTGATTTGCACTTTAATAAAGGTTATATAAGTTTTGAGAACAAAGAATAATGTGTGATCATACCTTTAACAGACGTAAAATATATACCTTATGTACAACCTTTGAGTGAAGAGGATTTGAACATAATTTATGTGCACACCATTAAAGATCATGAAGTTCTTGAGCCATTAAAGAAAGGAGTTATTCAATGGGATGATACATAACCCATGAATCATACAACTAGAATTTATTATGACAACAAGGCATGTGGGACTTATGAAATGTTTGAGTGTGAGATGAAGAGTGTAGTTACTCACGTAAGTAGGTTGCACTATGTTAATTACTTAGGTAGTAACCAAGTACAAAGGTACACTAGAAAAGGAAATCCTGATGTATTTCTGTGTGCTATAGAATCCTAGTAGACAAATCAAGTGGAAACAAGGAATATGTTGGTATATACCTTGTGGGACAAAAATGCACTGGTGGATGGTACACAAAGATAGTATTTTAGAGTGGCGGGAAGTGAGAATTTCCTTCTCTACTAGATTTCTTAGGAGTAAATGCACCTACCAAGACATGTGAATTTCATGGGAAGGATTATGCTTCGCACCATGTTCAGAAGTGTGAGAGACTTTAGACAGAGGGGCAGGAGGCCTTACCACCTTCACTATGGGTGCAAAATTTCTACTTCACCTCTGCGTGGTTACATGTGCATGGTATGTTTATGTGGAGTTGAATAGAGAAACAGGGAATTGGCAAGAACTGATTGCAGGTATGATTCAGACCTTTGACTATTTTTCTACTAAACCTCTAGTGAATGAGGCATTACAGGTTATGAAGCGCTTGACTATGGGAGATAGTGTAAAGGTAGAGGAACTTATTCAAGGAATTACTAGGTGAGTCAGATCTGGAGGCACATTTTGAAGAAGAAGAGATAGATGAAGAACATCTTGGGTGCACCTACCTAGAAAAGGAAAAAGGGAAGTTGGTTTACATGATTGATGATGACGAAGTATGGAGAATCTGGATGTTGATCATAACCATGGGTACATGCGAAGTCTTAGACAGTGTAGATGAGAAAGTACATGCGCATATCATGAGCCTATGAAAATAAAGAAGGTCAACATTGGGACAAATGCAAAACCGAATGAGGCCATCATTGGTGATTATTGGTCTGACTCAGAGGTTGCAAAGATAATTGAGTTGTTGCGAGACTTCTAGGACTTATTTCCTAGAGGCTATCATGAGTTGAAAAGGAGTACATCACTCTTTGGGTGAGATGAGGATCAAGTTAAAGGAAGAACGTGCCCGGTTAGGAAGAGGCCTTACAGGATGAATCTAATCTACGTGTAAGGTAAAGGAAGATATTGATAAGATGTTGAAATTTGGAATCATTGATCCCATTGAGGAGTCAGAGTGGGTTAGCCCTATGGTGATAAGCATAAAGAAAGATGGAAGGATAAGAATCTATGTGGATTATATGGAATTGAATGATGTTTGTGTAATAGATCCCTTTCCCACACTATTTACAAAGGATATTCTGGAAGGCATTGCAGGGCGCGAGATCTATTCCTTTACTGATGGATTTTCTGGATATCATCAGGTGTGGATTGTCCAAAGAAGATCAGGAAAAGACAACTTTCACCACTGAATGGGGAATTTTTTCATACATAGTTATGCCTTTTGGATTGAAGAATGTGCTTGCAGTCTTTTCAGCGCATTATGTACAAGCATTTCAGAGACTTCGTTCATAAGTTTTTGTATGTTTACTTGGATGATTGGACTAGTTTATGGGCTAGTGAAAGATATCATTGTGACAATTTAAGACTTATGTTTGAGAGGTGTTCGGTAGTTGAGCATCTCCTTAAACATTAAGAAGTGTGTTTTTTCTACACCCTTTGGGACTTTGTTGGGAAATATTATCTGTAAATAAGGCTTGTTGGTAGACCCTGCTAAGGTTGTTCTTATTTTGGGCTTAGAGGAACCTACTAACCAGAGTGAGGTGCATGGATTCTTGGGGCACACAGGTTATTATACGAAGTTTATCAAAGGTTATGCTAGGATTGCCATGCCCTTGGAGGAATTGTTGAAGAGTAAGGGAAAGTTCCATTGGGGTGAGGCGCAACAGCGTGCATTTGAGACATTGAAGGAAAGGCTTACTTCTGTACCTATTCTGCGCTTTCCTTCATGGACCAAACCATTCCATGTGCATGTGGATGCCTTTAGCATGGCCATTGGCACGGTATTACTAGCCCAGCCTAGAGAAGGTATTGTTGATCATCCTATTTTCTTTGCAAGCAGAGAATTTGACACCAGCTGAGTAGAATTATACAACTACAGAGCGCGAAGCTTTTATCCATGATTTATGTGCTGCATAAGTTTAAAAATACTTGTTGGAAACTCCTTTTATTTTCTATACAGATCACATGGCACTTAAGTACTTGGTGAAACAAGCCCATTTTGCAGGGGCGCATATGTCATTGGATTTTGTTGTTTCAAGAATTTGAATTTACAGTTGTAGTAAAGTCAAGGGAAGAGTAACTCAGGACCAAATCATTTGTCAAGAATTAACTCAGGTGAGGACATGCAGAGCATTAAGGACACAATCTCGGGATGCATGTTTTTCAGATTGAACACGCACGCCCCTCTGACTTAGAAGATATTGTTGTATTTTTACGTATAACTGGTGTGGCACTTGAAGGAATGAAGAGATTTGGAGAAGAAACAACTTGCTAGCTTCACGCCTTACATGTTATCATTGGTGGAGATTTATACAAGCTAGGTCTTGAGATGAGGTTTTACGTCGGTGTGTACTTGAGCATGAGCGTACTACCATTATAGAGGAAGCTCATGGTGGAATTACAAGTGGACATTATGCTAGGAAATGCTACCGCGCCTAAGATTTTATTGGCTAGGCCTGTGGTGGGAAACATTTACAAGGATTGCATTGAATATTGTAAGGCGTGTGACCATTGTCAGTGCCTTGGAAAGACTTGGGCATAGAGATGAAATGCCTTTAAGACCTATTTCTAGTGCATAACCTTTTTAGAAATGGGAAATTGACTTTGTGGGTCCTATTTCCCCACCCGCGCGTACGACTGGATCGCGCTACATTATAACTTGTACAGATTATCTTACAAGGTGGGCATAGAAGCGGTGCCTACAAAGGATTGCACGGTAGTTACAGCAACAAGATTTTTATGGGAAAATATAATCAACAGATATGGATGCCCATTGAGTTTGACAAGTGATAGGGGTACTCATTTTCTTAATGAGACTATTAGGATCTTATTGGCAGAATTTTATGGTGGCACACCATAAAACAACTCCCTATCACCCATAGGCCAATGGAACTGTTAAGGATTTCAATAAGATATTGGGACATACATTGACTAAAGATTTGTGATGTTGGAAGAAAGGATTGGGATGATAAAGTCTCTGTTGTACTTTGGGCATACATAACAACTTTATAAAAGATTAAACAAAGCCACACCCTTTCAGGTGGTGTTTGGCGCAGAGGTTGTTTTTCCCGTGGAATTTATGTTACCTTCTCTGCATATTGCACGCGCAGGAGGTATAGCTAATGAGAAAGCACTTGAAGAACATGCATAGACAAGATGATGTAGTTGGATGAAAGGCGAGCCATTGCTCGTTGGAGTCAAAAGATAGAAAAGGCCAGAAGAAGGCATGGCATGATAGGCATATTAAAAATAAAATATTGAAGTTGGACATATGGTTCTTCTTTATGATTCCAAGTTTTTGCGCCACCCTGGAAAGTTCCAAGTTCATTGGTTAGGACCATATGTTGTGACTTACATACTTGATTCAAGAACTTTCCATTTACAAGTGTTGGATGGGACACAGTTTCCCGATTACTTCAATGGGAGTAGGTTGAAGCCCTACTATAAATAAGTCTTCTTGGTGTTTTAATAAGGCAGTATTTCCATTAGATTAGATTTATTTTAAAGCATTCCTTTATATGTGTTTCATTTCAATCATTGTTATGCTTTGTCAATTTAGTTCAGTGTCTTGTTGTAATAAGCACACCTTGGGTTGTGGTGACTACATTTTGTTTCGTTGGCTTATCAGTTGTTGATTACCATCCATTTAGTTCATGCGCAGAAGGACCATGCATATCATTAGTGTGGGGTGGAAGGAAAACAAGAGCATGCATGAGGAGTCCTAAGTACCAGAAGGGCTTTGCATAGAAATGATGATGCTGGTTGTTGAAAAATGGTGACAAGGTGTCATAAAGAAGGATTGTGATAATAAGGATGATGCCAAAGGAAAATCCACGTACAAAGAATAAACGTACAGGGCAATGTGAGGTAGGCAATGGCATGGAGAACTACTTGGAATAGGACACAGAGGTTTATGTAATTATTTTCTGGGAGCACACGTAACGAGGTCTATGGTCAGTGTAGTTTACGTGCCAGAAGGTTTTAGAGATTATGTGCATTGGACATGTGGGGGAAGCGCACTTGAGACTGCAGAAAAAGGGAAAATAAGAAAAGTGGAAATAAATACGATCGTATGGTGGTAAATGGCAAGAATTAAATGTGGGTAAAAATTAACACACTATAAAAGGAGAATCGAGGTAAATCATTTTCACCTTACCTTGAGTAAATTTTTTAAGAGTGATTATGTCAACTAGGGAAAATTTCGGTGCTCAAGTGAGAAATCAATCGCAAAGTTGAAAAATCATGCACCAAAGAGAAGAATACAACAATGTCGAGTACAAAAAGTTCATTTGGGAGGAATTTTATAGATTGGACAATGTGGTGTGGAGTTTGAGTTTCTAAGGTTAGGGTTTTATCAAATTAGGGCACGACATTCAAGATTTAAACAAATAATAGCAGTGTTACACCTAGGGTTTATCACAGGAGGTTTAAAGTGTCAGGAAAATTAAGGTACGATGTAGAGATTTGATTTTGTATGATTTCAATGGCACCAAGGAAACCTGAGACCGTATCACCAAAGAAAAGAGGCAAGGGAAAAGAAAAACCTACCCCCATAGTTGATGTTCAGGAGGAATGGTACTCAGAAATGCAATACCCTGATGGTGTGCTAATGGTAAAAAAGTGGGAATCCCATGTAAGGAGTATAGTGGTTAGTGATTACAATCATTACATAGACCTAACCACGCGTGACATGGTGACAGAACTCATTCAACCAACTGATGAGTGAACCGCGGATGATAAACCATTTTATGATGATAGGGTAAAGCAAGTATTGAAGAGTGTTGGATTATTGTAATTTTATGAGCTTCCATTCTTTTGGAATCATGAAATACTATATCAGTGGTTAATGTCGTGCATGCATGAAAATTACTTCTATTTTGTAGAAAAAAGCATGCGTATCACCACACAGTTGATTGAGAAGTATATTGTGCTCATTAACATTGGTATCTCATTTGATGATGACTTGGGCAGTGATGAAGAGGTGAAGAAAGCTTCCAAGGAGTTTGAATAGAAGAAGGGTGGGCACGCTTTTGATATTGTAAAGTTAAATGACCCTGTTATGAAGATGGTTGCATGTTTTCTCACAAATTTAAGTGGGCAGGAGAGATGGACCCAAGTAAACAAAAGGTGATTATATGTGTGTAAGAGGATATCAGAAGTAACTATATACAACATTTCCTCCTTCATAGCAGAAGATATTATCGATGCCGAGTGAGACGGTGATAACATCATGTTTGGAAATGTTTTTCTTACAATAATGTTTTCAGAGATTGGGGTACCCGATGGGCCTAAGGACAAAATATGGGAGTATCCTCCAGAAATCCCTCCCTTGCAAAATTATTTGCAAAGTATACATGTGAATCTGTGACACCAATATACAAGGCGCGCTTGGACAAATGGTATAAACGAATGCGTGATGCATTCGATGCTGAGTGGAGGATTCTCAGAACAGCTACCCGCGCTTGTGGATGGACTTGCATATTTTTCCGTATACCAACAATTTTTTATTGGGAGATTTATGTTAAAGGATGACACTAAGAGCCCATGGTGCAAATTCCCTTTTGCCTTCACAGAATAATACTTCCAGAGCGTAGTAAATAGGTTTAAAGAGGCACAGAAATTGAGGTATGACCTGAGTGAAGTAGATAAAGAGCACCATGAGATGCTCCAAAACTTGTCTACCCCAAAAATTGCACGCTTATGAGGAGAAGTATGTCTCTGAGATCATACATTTGATGAAACCAATAACATTTCCCATAGCTTTGGTTGATGCACGCTAAGATATATATTTATCTAAGGCCTCAGGTTTGTGGACGGGGAATTTATAGAAGATGATGTAATAATTCCTGAGGAGCCTTCCACATGGAAGAAGGTCGAATCAAAGAAGCGCAAGCACAAAGAAACATTGAATGTTAGTAGGACCAAAGGAGTGGTTAAGGATAAAACCCCAGCTTCTAGCTTTCTCATAGGAAAAACCTTAGAAGGAAGGAGGTAGGGACCAATACTTATGTCAAGAGGAAGCCTACTAGAAGACAGTCTCTAGTGTTGAAGAAACAAAAGATAGTCCATCGCTCGGATTTTGAGAGGACTGAAAGATAGGAGGTAGAAGAAGGTGTTGAAAGTGAAGAAGAGCTCAGTTAAGAAGTCGATCCCATAAGTGCATATAGTAGAAGAATCATATGAAGAATACGAGAACGAGCACTATGAAGATGTTCATACCATAGATGTGGAAGAAGAGGGTGTCAAGGGGCAGCCAACACGCAAGTGATTAAGGAGAACCCGGACCCTACAGAGGAGCCTAAGGATAAGCACATTCCTGACCCAGAACTTGAGCACAGAATGGAGAGAGAGGTCACAGAAGATTATTGAGCATTTGGTGGAGCATGAGGTTGTGCAGAGTGAGGAGGAAGAAATACATGAAAGAAATGAAGAGGAGAAGAGCGTAATTTAGGAAGGGATCATGGGTGGAGAGTCGCACCTTGTTGTAGGTTTCCTGAAGGGCGCACGAGGAAAAAAATGACAATACATTCCCCAAGGGCCCATAATGCAATATGTTGACAATCCCAACAAGGTTTTGTGCGTGAGATACCAAAGTACAATACATGCAGATCAACTCTTTTATTTGTCTTTTTTTAATTAGAAGGGTGCACTCCCAGCACACGAGAAAAATGTTATCTTAGGATTTCAAGTCCCATATTGAAGAGTCCAGAATTTGAAGTGAGTACACATTCTTTGTTGGATACCCGTGAGCTCGTCAGTTTCAAGGGACATGTACCTGATATTTGATTCTCAATAGTTAACAAATAAACAAGCATGTGTAATGTGCTTGATAAGTTATCAGTGGAAGTGGGATCCAGAAAATTTTGACAAAAATAATAGTATAAGGTACATGCAAAGTGAGCTAGCGGAGAAGAATAAGGAAATCATTAAGATGGATAAGGAGATTAAAGAGAAGGAAAAGATTAGTGCGCAACTAAGGAAGGAGTTAAGAGATGAAAAGGGGAAGATGCGCGCGTTGTACAAGAAGGCCGAGTGCATACCAAATGCAATTTTGATTACGTGCCCGGACCTAGTTCCCTCGGACAAGACAACATATGAGTCTACATTTCATTGTCTTGAAGATCTCACGCCGTATAATCATTTCCCAACCACCTACCCTTGCCCTTGAGTCTACAAAAGAAGTTATGGCGTGACAAAAGCATCAAGAAAAAGATCAGATTTTGGCCACCATAACGGAATACAATGAATTGTTGGGGTCAGTTAAGGCAGTCGCGCACATGGAACGTTAATATGGGGTCCTTCCATGAAGGTGAGAGTTGGTTGTCTATCTAGAGGTGAGGCAATGGTCGTCCTTTGTCCCTTCAAGAGTTTGGATAATATAACAAGGAATATATTTTGTTGTTTTTGTTGTTTTTTCTTTCGTCCCTTCAGGACTGAGATGAGACAATAATTGTTGTTTTGTTGTTCTATCTTTTGTCCCTATTCAGGCACTCACTATTCTCTAATGTAGCACTCACTCAAGAGATAGGTTGTCACCCATATATATAGTATCGAGGGCCCATCCCCATCTATATATAGGGATAGGGGAGTGGCACTCGTTATTCTATACATTATAGATTGAGTGGCACTCGAACCCCACCTCCTATATTGTGATAGTGTTTTACAATTTGTAAGCAATTGCCTTTTATTCATATAAAGGAGACTCCATTAGCACTAGATGTTGCATTTATCTAAGTAATCCACAAATGGCGAAAAATCTCTCTTTTGTTTAATTATATCTCGATGAGCGAAAAACTAAGGCTCTCATTTTCTATTGGTTGGCCATTCGAAAAAGTTTTGAATGGGCCCCCTGGGAGCTTGATACAAATGCAAGAATCTTTTTTCGATGTTTTTGAGCTATATATCCACATTTCACGCTAGGCATTGAAGTTGATTCTTATGAATGACTAATCTATTTTTGGATTAGTTATTCATTCTTTTATTTGTTTTATTAAGAATCAAATTGATTTTTCTGATGTATAAAAATATGGGTTCCAATGGCTTTTTGCTACTGCAACCTTCCCAACCACAATTGAAGTATCCTATTGATTGGGGTCGAGGCAGGGGTAAGGGACATTAAGCGCATCAAATTAAAATAGGTTATACTATGGCACTCATCACTAAATAGGATGGGAGGGAAAATAGGATGGGATGCCCAAGGAATCTTCTTCCGCAAATGCTCAAATGCTAAAATGGATGCCACTTCTTCTACAGAGGGTGGGGGGTCAGATAGCATCTCTTCGACCACTTCAAACGGATCTTCACTTCAGTGGTAGGGGTTGAGTTAGTTGTTGAAACAAAAGCACTTGGGATGGGACTAGTGTTACTGATCCGTCGAGCCATATAGATTGATTCTAGAATACCTAATATTGATCTTGCCTATATCTGGGTAAGTGTATGTTGAATACCCGTATCTATCTTACATGAGCCATATACAGAAAGAAAGGAGAGGGGGCATTCCCGATCTCGAGATTCCGAGCTTGATAGGGTCGTATAGATCTTGTAACGTATCTATGGGGCGTAGAGAGGCGGGCATGACCATCGATTCATCGATTCCCTATCTGATAGGGGAGATGAGATATAGATATGGGCCACAAGATGATGCCCCCAGAAACTATAGGCTATATAACCTGACCCCCATAGAGAGGCGGGCAGGACAATCTAATCATTGATCCCTATAAAGGTATATGGCCACAGGATGATTAGATATTTGGGTGACCCGACATAGAATAGAGTCGAGTGGCACTCAACCCCCTATCTATATGGGATGGCAGGCACTCGACTAACTGATCACATAATCTAATCGCTAGTTATCTAGCCTATAGAGAGATGGATGCCCTATCTATTCGTTTCTGGCCATTGTTCTCAACTACTCAACTTACCCAATCTAGCATGGAGTATAGGGCAGGTCATTTCTGCGGGGAGCCTTATCTCCATATAGATAGAGAGGGGGGCGAGGGGGAGGAATGGCATTTATGTATGCCTGGGAGAGCCTGGTCAAACCGAACGGAGGTTGTCTATGATAATTGTGAAGATAGAGACCATGTGGTGGTCCTACTAATTGCAAAAGATGAAGCATATCTTAAGGAGTTCCAGACCAAGAATAAAGGGAATATGGCGGAACGGGAAAAGATATTGGCAAAAGGTTGAACAAAAGGCGTGATGCAATTGATGCATTATAAGAGCCTCGATTAAAAATAAATTGAAGGAACTCTACCCATAGGTCACACACAAGATGGATGCGCTAACAAATATGGGAAAGCAGTTAGAGTCTTTGGTGGACACACTAAAGGCTAAGGGAGAGGACCTAACTTTGGAGGAGGTCATTGTCATGATAGGAGAAGCTTTTACTCAAGCGCGCAGTGAACTACAAGGGTGGAAAACGTTGGAAGCCCTAGTAAATAAGGAGTTTCCCCTCCTTTTTTCATAGTAGTACCTATATTCTTTCATTCTCTAGTGCCAACTAGATAGATTTTTTTATTCTTTGATTCTTGGAGGATTCCTTATCATTTGGAAAGACAAACAGAGTGTTGTCGAGGACGGACAACATACCTAGTGTGGGGTAATGTTGGGCCCTAAAAAATGACTAAGTATTGGAGCGTGCTTGCACAAGACTAACAGAAGAAACGCGCACAGGTGATAAAATGGTGAACGCGCACAGGGTTATCAGTGTTCACGCTCGGCGAACAACAGAAAAGGGCGCTCAAGGGTTGATTCCAAAAGGAAAGAGGACTTAGTCGATTTTGGGGCATGATGCTAAGTATAGATATGGCATAGACAACACGCAAGAGAAGAATCCATGCAGGAGGTATCTATTTTTGGAGCAGAAAACTAGCAATTTGAACTGGAGTATGAAGACTTGGAGGCTACATAAGGCTATTTTGGAACACATGGAAAGGCAAGCAACATGAAGTGTTTTGGGCTAAAAATAAGGTTAGAATTGGATTTATCTATAGATGAACTATTGTTAGAAGAGTTTGCATGCTCCCTTGTATTTTTTGTAAGTGGTGCATGGTTATTCTTAGCATGCAACCTATTTTGAGGATGCGTATATGGTGAAGGGAAAGTCCCCACCCCTATATATATATGTATTGATTTACACGGTTTATGAGGGTTAAGTCAGTTCTGTAGTAGAGTTATGTTGTTGGTTGAAGTAAGCGCATGACTCATGGTGACATTGTTTGGTATGTTTTCAGCTTCTATGTGTTACAGTAATTAATACAATGGATCTCTATGGTTGGATATTGGTTGTTGACATATCAGTGACTGGTTATTGCATGGTAAACTTAATTTTGATTCTTGTATAATTTATTCTTGCATAGGGTTGAGTTCTAGATCTATTTATGGTATATAATTCCATGTTTGTTATGGATCTGGGTTTATGTATGTGTTTTATCATGCTAACTCCTTGGCAAAGCTTCCATAAAAGAGGGACCTGGTACCATTGCACGTTTCAGTGTGAGCGCTCAGGTCTACCTAGGTGATGTGTCAGTGCGCCTTGGGCTATTTGGTAAAATAAAAGACTACAAATACCAAAAATGACACATTTCATCTCAATGCTTCAAGAAACAGACCTGACAGGAAAAATAACTTGTCAGTAGAATGCTCATATCTTCTCCAATACTCATCATTTTTTCCCTGAAACATTTTGCCACACTTTAGACTTAGAGTTTTCTACAAAAATTCCTTCAATGATTTATCCGAAGGAGTCTTCATATTTTTTCTTGGGTGCTAAGAAGACAAGGGCCTCAAAATGTATTTTTTCAAGAAGGCAGGTAAAAAAAAAATTGAATAACTCAAAATCCCCATTTCATAATTTGATGAAATTTGACATGGAGCACTACAAGACACCCCTCTACACATTCCATGTGTTAGTTAGCCATAGGTTTTCTTTTGAAGCTCAAACCAATCTCATTTACCTTAGCGAACATTGTCAATTCTCAAAGCCACTTTTTGTGTACTTTTGAATTTTGACTCTAAGAGCTAAATTGAGCCTTGTTTTTGCTCACACATATTGTAACCACTATTCCTAGGCTACTCCAATGTTCACAATTCCATGCCATAACCTGTATCAACTTCTCGCACCTCATTAAGCACCAGAAACAAGCCTAAATGAGCCAGTTTGAATTGAGACTTCCACCAACTGACCTGAAGAACCTCTGAGCTAAGCATACTAACCATGTCCAAGCTTCCACTCGACTCTTGTCTCACCAACCAGACCTGCAGAGCACTGAAAGGATTGAAACTATCATGAACTCTCTATGTGAGCTTCAAACATGTCAAAAGGCACTACCAATCAGCCTTCATGTCCTTGACTTCTTCACTTTACCAATCAACCCTTTTTTCCATCAATGACAACACTACTGACAATGACTGGGGTCCAACAAAGACAAATCATGATAGCTTGAAATACTTCTCAGAGCAAAGACTCCCATCTGAAGAACAACAAAAATGGGTCACTAAGATGTTGGAATATGACTTTGCAATCATTTTTTTTTTAAATGGAAAAGAAAATGTGTTAGCTGATGCATTATCCAAGGAAGATGAGTCCCACTAAGGCATTATTAAATGTCATGTCCATACTACAGGGAAGATTGGGTAGATCAAAAATATTTGAATGCAAGAATGAAATAGAAACCCAAACTCTCATTCAAAATCTCTAACAAGATTCGAGCACTTCAAAAAAAAAAATTGTGGAAAGGGGATACATTGTGGTATAAGGACCAGTTGTACTTATGCAAAAATTCTATCCTTAAAAATCATGGTCTCTCAAAGCTCCATACTTCTCCAATGGGTGGCCATTTAGGATTCCTAAAAACTTATCACAAAGTCGAGAAAAAATTTCCTTTAGGAAGGGTTGAAAGTAGAAGTTCAAAAATTTGTGGCCGAATGCTTGTTGTGTCAATGTAACAAGGGTGAAATTGTTAAGTCTCCAAGACTTTTACAGCCTATGTCTATTCTTAGTAAGCGGTGGGAAGAGGTTTCCATGGATTTCATCACAGGATTGCCAAAGTCTGAAGGGAAAAGTGTAATTACGGTGGTGGTGGATAGACCATAAAGTATGCTCATTTTTGTGCTTTGCCACATCCATTTTATAACGGGTACAGTTGATATATCTTTTATGGATATGATAAAAAAGTTACATCGCACACCTAAGATTATAATCAATGATCGTGACCCTATCTTTACTAGTGATTTTTGGATGGATTTGCTCTCATGTTTGGGTACTTAGTTGGCTTGTAGTTCATCATATCATCTCTAAACTGATGGAAGACTGAGGTAGTAAACAAATGTTCGGAGGGGTATCTAAAATACTTTACTTCAGATAAGCAAGAGATATGGGTTAAGTGTCTACCACTTGTAGAATGGTGGTATAACACTTCATTTCACACTTCATCCAAAATGTCCCTATTCCTAACATTATATAGTTACCATCCACCATCCCTCACTTCAAATGTAAGGTTCCGGCCTAAAGTAAGAGTAGTTAAGGATCACATTCAACACAAACATGAGGTTCTCTCTAGTCTAAAAGATAACTTGGTAATGGCACAAAACTACATGAAGCAAAATGCTGATAAACATTGTAGCGAACAAATTTTTGAAGATGGAGACTAGGTTTTTGTGCAATTGCAGCCATACAAGCAACTATCTTTGAAACAACATAAAAAAAGATAACAAACTTTCACCCGAATACAATGGGCCTTATCAAGTGTTGAAAAAATTTTGAAGTATGGCATATAAATTAGAGCTTCCTCAGTCAAGTAGAATACATCTTGTTTTCCATGTTTCTTGCCTGAAGAAGGTCATTAGAAATAAGGTTTCTTCTCAATCATAATTAGTAGATCTTGATGAAGAGGGATGTATCGTCTTGGAACCAGAAGGAATCCTACAGACACACTAAGAAGTTGAGGACAAGGGTCATCGCCAAGTATCAAATCAAATGGAAGAATTTGGACATTGAAGATGCAACATGGGAGGATGAAGAATTTTGGGAGAAGCATCCAAAGCTTACCAACATTGGAGAAAATGTTGATTTGAAGGGGAGGGGCATGCTATGCCTTTAACCCTAATTCATATATCGGGATATGGATAGCCAAATTGTGGCTAACATAATATCTTATCATGTCATATCATAATTATTTATGTTTTCATGTGCTTAGTGGGTTGGCATTAGAGATTTGGATAGTATAATAACGTATATATAGGAGTTGGAGAGTAGGATATGATCATCATATTGAGAATTTGAGTCTTATTTTATGGTTTGGAGGTTTCCCTCTTGAAGTGGCTAAGTCATTCTACTTGCATATTGTGATCATTTCTCAATATTTTGGTGTTCTATTGTTGTTAATATTATGATTTATCTAAGTAATTTCAATAGATAGTGCGGAGGTCTAAAATTGTGGAAAATGCACCAAGATCCAATATGCAACTCTCTACATACGAGTGAACATCAATCTTTTCCCTAGTCGCAAACTTTGTCTGCCATCTATATGACTTCCTAGATGCCAGCAGCCCACATGGGTCCACTATAAAAGGTGATATAAATGATTTAGATGCACTAGAATCAAATAATACAAAAATAAAAATACCCTTGATGATACATGTGATCTCAATGATTGTGGCTCGGTGTTTAGCTCGACGGTTCTCCTCTAAGGCGTAAACACAATGAATATGCCTTACGTCACCTACTGTCTTCTCTGACATAGGTGCCTTTTTCCTATTGAAAAAAATTCTCTAAGTACATAGGTGAGTGTAATGATCAAGAGGAAAAAGGTATATTTCTCTATGTGGGTGTACATGAATCCACCTCTAAAAGGAAGTTTTAGGCCCATACAATCAGTGTTGAGACCCCAACCACATCTGCAACAACACACATAGCATCAGGATCACCAACAACATAGATCTTGACCCACTCAAGATGTGCAGAGAGGAGGAGACTAAGGAGGCCATCAGTTTGGCAGAGATAGAAAGTAGGGTGGTCAACAAGCACACCCTTCTCGCACTTGGTAGTCGGCCAGAGTTGGTTCCATAGGATAAGTTAGAAAAGTACAAGAGGGACACCCACATAGAGAGATATACCTATTTCCTCTTGATCATTACGCTCACCTATGAACTTAGAGACCTTGTTTTGATAGCAAAAGGCACCCATGTCAAAGAAGACAGTAGGTGTCGTATAGTGTGTTCATCATGTCTACGTCGCAGTGGAGAACCGTCAAGCTAAGCACCAATCCACAATCATTGAGACCACAGGTATCATTAGGGGTATTTTTGTTTTTGTATTATTTGATTCTAGTGCATCTGAATCATTTATATCACCTTTTATAATGGACCCGTGTGGGTTGGTGGATTCTAGGAAGTCATATAGATAATAGGTACAGTAGTCCTAGTAGTGAGTGGGGATCTGGTTCTTTCATGGTTTGATCATGTCACGTTCACTTTGCTTTGTGTTGCTCTGACTTTGCTGTAGGGTTTTCTTGTCACACTTGCACCTACAAAATAAACCCTAGCTACTTGCACAAGGCTCAAGCACACATTAAATTGGAATAAAATATGCGTGTGTTTGAGTCAGACTGACATGGATGGTCACACCCCAATGTAATTTCCACTGAGCGTTGCACTACATTTCAGACTTAGTGTAGTTCTAGTGTGTATGTGTGTGTGATAGAATTATGTCCCTTGAAGCTAGGTTGCCCTTGTGTCAGTCGCACGAGAATAAAAAAAATACAACTACTTTTCCCCCAAGATCATCTGTGTGATGGAATTCAAAATTTATCCTTCATATGGAGTGAATAATGCAGCCTAAATGTAGTCCTCAAGTGTTCTTTTTGCCCAAGTAGTAAATAGAAAGTAATAGCCCAATTGCCTAGTTGTCCTCGTGCCCCTTGAAATAGTTAGTAAGTCATGTATATATATGACTCCTTTGCTTGAATTTTGTCATTAACAACCCTAAAAGCTAGCCCAAAGTGATAAGTAGAAGTTTAAGAAAAGATAACAATCGATGTGGCATTTTAAACATAAGAAAACAAGGCATACGAATAAGAGCACCCAGACACTACTCCCTATATAGTGTAGTGGAGTGAGATGGTTGCTCCCCAATAT
This sequence comes from Taxus chinensis, assembly GCA_019776745.2. NCBI lineage: Eukaryota > Viridiplantae > Streptophyta > Pinopsida > Cupressales > Taxaceae > Taxus > Taxus chinensis. The sequence goes on from CM034146.1 coordinate 839,273,982, forward strand.
AGATATGGGCTAAGGACTGAACGTGGGTAAGTCAGTGAGTCTAGATAGGGGTCGAGCTGCCATCACCTATCTATATCTATGCCTTCGATCTACATCTACTACCATATATAGATAGAAAGGGTGCTTAGCCTAAAGGCCATAGAACCGCCTATAGTTCTATTTGGGGCTCGCAACCATCTACAGAATACAGAGGCTCGCCACCATATACAGAGGCCCGTGACCATCTCCCCACTTGCCAAGTCGAGTGCCCCATATCTCTATCTATTCGCCCCAGACCACTAGGGGTGGGCCTTGACTCCCGGTGCAAGCTTGTCTAGGTGAATATAGGACCATAGATGTAAGGCTCACTATCTATCTATCGAACTTCGTTTGGGCGCTTTTGTCCCTTTGCCTTGTTTTCTTATGTTCAAAATGTTGGATTGATTGTTATATTTTCTTAACTTCTACTTAACACATTGGGTTGGATTTTAGGGTTGTTAATGACGAAATTCAAGCAAAAAAATCATATATATACATGGATTACTAATTATTTCAAAGGGCAAGACGAAAACTAGGCAATTGGCCTATTACTTTCTATCTACTACTTGGGCAAAAGGAACACTTGAGGATTACATTTGGGCTACATTATTCACTGCATATGAAGGGTAAATTCTGAATTCCATCACACACATGATCTTGAGATAAAAGTAGTTGTATCTTGTTATTTTGGTGCGACTGGCATAAGGGCAACCTAGCTTCAAGGGACACAATTCTATCACACATGCGCGCGCGCGCACCAGAACTACATTGAGTATGAAATGTAGAGCAACGCTCGGTGAAAATCACATTTGGGTGATCGTATAGGTCAGTCTGTGATCCATAGGGATCCAAAATGACTCTACTTCATCATATCAGTCAGCACAAAGAAGGAAAAATAATACACTAAGGCTCTGTCTTTATAGTAACAGGGGCGTCGCTCTGTGCAAAGCGGCGGTTATAGAACCGCCGCCCAACCAAGGCGACGGTCCTGAG
>CM034146.1:839285351-839344099 GCA_019776745.2 Taxus chinensis
CATGTTTGAATGCTAGCAAAAATACGTTGAAGGGTCCTCCGGACTAGGTCATTTTGCAATTAGGAAGTTCCCATTGGGGAGGATAAGGCTTAAAAGCCACTGAGGGATGAATGGGTTCATTACACACTTCTTCAAAAGAGTATGAAGGACGAGCCCCTTTGGTGGAGGCTTCCAAGTCTGCGATTTTCTTGAAAAGAATTTGAACCACGTCAGATTGAGGAGGAGGCACAGTGGCATGTCCTACATAGGAAGCAAATGGTGGATGTTGTTGAGGTGTCAATGGGGGATTCGTCTGTTGATTGATAGGATGATAAGAGGAATAACCAGGCGTTCTGGGTGACGCCTGGTGAGGTATTTGCTGTGAGGGAGCCTGTGTATAGGCAGGCTGTGGTATAATAAGTGGTTGAGAAAATGAAGGTTGGATGACGGACGGAGCCTGTGATTGGTGGACTCCTATGCTTGTTGACTGAATCGGAATAGATTGAGGAACATGGGTGTTGGTTTGATTGGACATGGTGGGGAACAAGACCTGAAAGAGGATTTTTACTGTCGGATTAGTTACTAAGGGCGCCGATGCTAGAGGATGGGCGAAGGTCACTGTTGCCGGAACATTGGAAGAAAAACCCACTGGAGGACGAGGAGCAGTTATCAACTGACTAGTCGAAGGGGGTTGACTCATAAAGAGGTATTGACCCTGGGATACAATGGATGCCATAGATGAATTAACAGCAATATGTGGGTGCGCAGACGCACCCATGATAGCCAGAGAAGAGGACTTCTTAGAAGTAGGTTGTGGAATAGTCGAGGTAACTGCGGCGTTAGGTATAGGTAAGACTATTTGAGAACTAGTCGATACGGTCGGTGGAAGAGAAAAAGGAGGCACAGGTGCGCCACCCTCTTCCGTGGCCCGAGGCGAGAAAAATGATGCTAACTGTTCTACAAAAGCCTAGGATGGTTCACGAGGATAATCGTACACTTGTTGGATTGGTGGTCCTTGATCAGATATTTGAATAGATTTGTGTACTAGGTAGTCCATGAGGGCTACCGGATTACGATCAAGGAGTGCCTGAAATTCAGGATCCCCGCGAGGAACATACTCTAAGTCAGAAGCAGATGATATTTCTGAAGGACTAGGGGAAGCTGGACGTGATGGGGTTGCTTTGGCTTGATAGAAAGGATTATATGACCAGGATGGGGAACCAACTAACAGCGGTCCCGAGGAAGATTTGGGGGGTGCCGAAACATCCACACTAGTGGTAATCTCGGAAGAAGAAGCGGCCAGTTGAGCCATTCTTCTAGATTGTAACCAAGTAATGACCGTCATAAACACGCAGAAAAGAAGATTGACCTAACTAATGCACAGACAATTCAAGCAGCGCAGGTGATTATCTCCTTTAATTTTTGATGCTTTTAAGAAAGAAAAATATTAGGGAAGGCTTTTTAGAACAGGAACTACTCAGATAGCCAAACTAAGGATGGTTTGGGGAATGTTTGGTGAGGAGTCCCGAAGGCACTTCAGTAAAAGACCGGTACGTGGCTTGATATAGGGGCCTACCCCCGCACTTCACACACCGCTGCGATAAGGGAGTCAGGTGCTTTGCCAATATTTACCAGAACTTCCGTGAATTTATAGCGTGGCCCGAGTACCGCGTAGGCTCTTCCTCTTGGATGTCACTTCCAAGTAGGTAAGGCCAGGGAAGGAATTTTTGTTTAAATGCTTTATACCTAGTGATTTTGGCTTTGTGTGCAAGGGTGAAAAATAAAAATCAAATAGTGTCACTACCGATTTTGATCAATTTTCCAGCCTAATTAAAACTAGATGAGAAACATACAACAACAATGACAAAGAAAAAGTTCTTTTTAAGCACTTAAAAATGAAGTGTTTGATTTCGATGAAGACAAGTCAAACAGATTCTTTCCCAAATGCGATTAGATTCCTTTTAAGCACCAAAAATTGAAATGTTTGGATGTGATAAAAAAAAACAAATTTTTTTTTTAGTTCCTAAAAAGAGAAAACACCGTAAAAGAGAAATACCTATAGATTTAGCTCTCCAAGGTGTGTGGACTTCAAAAAGCGCGTTATTGAGCTCTTCCCCTCGAACAATCCCACGAACAAGCAAAGTGCTCTGCAAGAAAAGGTTAAGCAAATAGCAAACAAGATCCGGAAAGATATATCCAGATAATGGTGAAACGAAAAATTTCTATTTTAAGGAAATAGAAAAATTTCAAGATAACGATTTCGCATAAAAAGCAAGATTGAAACTATGAAAGGAAATGCTCAAACAAGACTGAGAAAAATCAGCGAGGAAAAAGAACAAAGCTCAAAACCAGAAAAGAGATGAACTTACCAATAAGGGACTTTGGTTGGGTCCCACCGGGCGTGCCAGAATGTAGATCAAGAATTTCATGCTTGTTACCTGTCCAAGTTAATGCACCAAACTAAACACAAAAACCTTGAAAAACTCAAAATGAAATTGATACCTGATGGACAAGATCTGAAGATGCAGATGGATAAGGAAGCCGATAGATGAGACGGGCGCACACGAGCAATTCGCACAGTAGATCCGAGTAACCTGCAAGACACCGATGCTTGACAGAAAAAGACCACGTTAAAAGGTATTTAGGTGGACTGCCCAAGAAGCGGGTCCGGGAAGCGATAAGCTTCCTCGGCGGATGTCAGTCCACGTTTTCAATTAAGCAGAGAAGCATACATGATAAAAGATGTACGTAAGGACTAGATTTTCTGATCACAGTAATAAAACAGAATCTAAACAGCACACAGAAAGCAACAGAAAACAGGAAACTATGAAATAAAGCTGGATTTGTGTTACCTGTGTCCTTTTTACCTGTCTGCAGTATGATCGGTGTCGATTATGTAGAATCGGCGTCGACTGGAACAGATCGGCGTCGACTGATATAGATCGGCGTCGACTGATGTAGATCGGCGTCGATCCGAGACAGAGTGCGAGACTCAGAAAATAGAGGCAAGATCGTCAATGTCTGCTGGATCTGCAGAAGCCAGAGAGACACTGGACAGGCTCCACCTGTGCTAAAGGCAGGAACAGAGTCACCAGAAAATCAATGGAGACGTGCGAAGCTGATGTGATAAGAGCAGAGTAACGCTGCTCCTCTCAGGGATTGATTTGGACAAAATTCACTTTCACTCGATAGATAACATTCAATTTTGATGTTCGAAACTCTCCTGTTCTCTCTCTTACCATCTGTGTCTAACCAGAACCGAGTTCTGGGCTTCTATTTATAATCGGCGCTGACCGAGATTAAATCGGCGCCGTTCCGAAAAATCGGCATCGACCGAGTACCGGTCGGCGCCGATCGGGGAACAGACTCCCGAAATGGCCAAACGGAGCGATTTCTAGGAAGATGAGAATGATCTTATCATCCCAAGTACGGGAGATATCCCGTGACTCGGTTTGGGAGGAGGAGAAATAGGGGGGATATATGGATAAAATAGATATGGGGTAGATAAGTGGTTAGGATATATGTAAAAAGGTGTAATTAAATAGTTAATATTTAATTACTCATGGGTAAATTAAGATGGGCTGAATTAAACTTAGGATAGGTGTTTAAAACACAAATTGATTAATACTCCAAGGGGGTAGTGGTGATATAAACGTGCGCCAGGTTACCTGAGCAGGTAAACGAATGTAAGAGATACTAAATTGAGTAACCAATTTTAAGTGTCTACATTAAGAACTTACTATGTGGCACTATGATGTGGAATAACAGTTGAATATAACAGCTTAGAACTGTAATTGTCATGCACTAGCAAAATAATACTAACTGAATAAAATTTCAGAGTAGTTGAGGAACTAGATTTATAGGAGATATGAAAAGTGTTGTAGTTGATTGATCCTTGTGCTTTTTTTTTATTGGGTAAAATTGGTTGATCCTTGTGCTTGTTTTTGATTGGGTGAAACTGATAGGGGTGGATCAAGATTTATGATATTTTATTTCAATACTCATATTTGAAGTTCAATTTGATTTGATTTCTCATTTCAATTCAATCTTTGTTTCTTGAGCCTCACATTTGTTGAAAATATGTAGGTACATCATTTATGGGAGTAGCTGGTATAGAAAATGGTGAGAAAGTTAATGCTTAAAAGACAACATGTATTTGAAAATGGTGCACTTTGGACTTATGCTTGTGAGAACCTGCCCCAAAGTTTGTGTATGACAAGATCTTTAACACTGTAAAATGGGAACTTAAATTATATGAAAAGTGACATCAAATTGATATGATGACGTGGTATCAATTTTGTATAGGGATGAAATACAATTATATATCCATGTATTAAATACATGTTGACTTTAAATTTGGCAAATATGGAAGTATAATATATGTTATTTTATGTTTAAAAATTATATCAAGTATTATATTGTTGATAGATTCATGGTTGTACATGAAAAGTGACATTTACATCAGTTTTGAAGAGTGTTTGTACATTTATAGGATAGTATTCATTCAATTATTAATATTTTACTGTGTAAAAACTAGAGTCAAAGATGTCAACTACCCTCACCACTATTGGGTAATGCACCATGACTGGCTCCTCTCCCCTATAGTTAGTTTTTTTTTTCCTTTTTTTTTTATAGATAAACGCTTTTAATTGGAGTTATGAACCGAAGTACAATCAATTAAGATATATCAATAAGTTCAACAATTAACAAACCACGAGTTGCCACACTTAACACACATTAATTACCACGAGTAGTCACACTTAACACACATTAATTAGCAAACCATGAGTTGCCACACTTAACACACATCAATTAGCGAACCATGAGTCACCACACTTGAACACACTTATAGCGTAGGTCTTCTCGAACCAGAAACTACCTATGTTAAACCATCCAGCCGCGCCACCTCGGACATTACCACCCTGAATGGGGATTGTGCCTTACAGGGATTTGAACCTAGGTGGAGTCGGAAATAACCATCCAACTTAACCGCTCCACCCAAACCCCATCGGCAAAATTGTACAATAGTTAATCATATGCAAATGGATAAATATATTTCTATTTTTAAAGTTACCATCTTTGTTAATGTGTTTCTCGAAATCAAGGTATGGGTAGAGAAAGTTTGTTTGGAGGTGGAACAAGATTGCAAACACTCATCGACCATTAGGGCAACGCGCCATGTGCCACTAGTCAGAAACCACTTGATCATCCTCAACTTTGTTATTCCCCTTGGAGTCATGGTCATTGTTTTCCCTATTACTGCTCGCACAATAAATGAAGAAGCTACAACAACGCTTTTGGCCACCTTCTTGCTTTTGAGGGGGTGGTGGAGGAAGGGGATTTGATTGAATTAATGGCGGTGGTGCACAGGGGTTCATCAGCTAGGAAATATCCTAGCACGTTTATTCATATCGAGGTAATTAAAATTGATAAAAGAAAAGTCAACATATGGATAAACATTAGGGGGTAAAAGGGTTTAATTTATTAATATTTTGAATTAGATATTGGGGGTAGGTTAGAGAAGTGAGCCAGAGGAGAGGTAGGGTTAGTTTTAATACTAACATACTTATATTATATAAATATACGTAAAATATGTCGAGAGGTATAGTTTGAAAGGCACTTATGTCACACATCTAGAATAGGCACCTCGCAAGCTATACCTCTCAGCATATTTTACATATCATGTTTTGATTTACCATGTTTCATAAATCAAAACATGATATGTAAAATATGTCGAGAGGTATAGCTCGCGAGCTGCCTATTCTATATGTGTGACATAAGTGCCTTTCGAACTATACCTCTCGTCATATTTTATATATATTTATATAATATAGGTATGCATAAATCAAAACATGGTAAATCAAAAAATGATATGTAAAATATGTCGAGAGGTATAGTTCAAGATGTTCGTGTTTTAGATGTGTGACATAAGTGCCTTTCGAACTATACCTCTCGGCATATTTTACATATATTTATATAATATAGGTATGCTAGTAGCATCCACGGGAGTTGCATTATACATAAAATGATACCAAAAATAAAGTCTAGAAAAGAAGGCAAGAATTTAGTTCGTGCATGAATGACCTTGATGAGAACCTATCAAATTGGTGACTTAAGACTCATATTATTAATAATAAGGATCCCCGCCCATGTAGTTCATTGGTGAAACCAACGATTCTTTCTATATAATATCGAGAACCCAAGATAGCATTCGACCCCCTATATATTTAATATTTCCTTGAGTCATAAGAATTCCTAATGAATTTGATTAAACTACCTTAAGGTATATTTTCTACCAATTAAAACCAACAATATCCAAGATAATATATTGAAATTTTCATGGAAAGACAAACATTTAATAATCTTTTCTAATATTCATTTGGATAAAATGTCACAAACAACAACTAAAATGAGAAAATGTTAACAATTAATCCTTTTAGTCTCAAATATCTTACAAGGGACATCATAGAGGCATTTAAAGAGGGAACCATCTCTCTTAAGAGAATAAGTATCGGTAATAAAAATTTCAGGTCTATAATACACAAAGTTCTTATGGATTTTATTAGTAACCATATTATCATGTTCAAAAAATAAATCATTATTTCATATGAATCAAAATGTAGAAATGTACATCACATGAAATGAAAAAATCATAGAATGAAATGTGTGTTACATATGGGACATTATTTATATTCTAAGGACTTTAGTCTTTCTTCCTTTGCCTTCCATTTTGAAAGTAGTTTTCCCTTCTTCATCTTTTCATAGCGCTCATATGTAAATGGCAGAAATATTCTTAGACTTTGCAATGAATTTACTCAAGAGATAGCCACAAATGTTAACCCCATTGTTTCCCTTTATTCAATATCAAATGTAGCCTTGGAAAGAGTCAAACCTTGTGATTTATGTATTTTCAATGCCCATGCCAACCGTAAGGGTAATTGGTGTGTATGTCCTCTTTGTATTTCGTGTAATTGGGATGGTACGTGGAGTTCTATCTTCAAATGGTATTCTGAAGTAATTATCAAATTCAACCATTACATATGTTGGTGGTTTTGGTGGACCACTACCAGGTAAGTGTATATTATGCTTCAGATATATCCTAGAGCTGCCATTTACAAGACCTGCTTCTATCAAAAGATTGGATGTTAACATAACCCTTGCATCATTAGAAATTAATAATTCAACATCAAGTTCATCATTCGGACCTCCTGCTCAGTGTGTTGGCGTTACTTGTTGTAGTTGCAATGCTACATGCAACAGTATCTCTTCAATGAATGCAATTTTTTGTTGTTGTGGTTATTCACATTACTCTTTGTCACGACTAGGTGAATATTATTATCGAATTCTTCATTGCTAGCTTTGTCTAATACAACATTTTTTCTACTCATTAATAACATCCAATCATCTAGTGTCAGATTCACATCTCTGAGATTAGTTAGAAGTTTCTAAAAATGTTTTTTGGTCTTCACTTTCTCCTTCTTTTCTAAATACCTTATCCAATGTAACCACTTGTCGTGAATGCTTCCCATAACAAATTTTCACGTCTATTACTATCATATGGTGGTTTTTCGGTAACAGGAGGAATTTTCCCCAAATATCCTACCAAAATCATAGAAACACCACAAAAAAATGATGTTTATTTTTTTAGGGAATGCTTGACGAAGTCGGGAGTCTATGTTTTCTAGCAAACTTTGTCTGATGAAGCTCATTTCATCAATCAATATATATTTATGTGGTAGATCTCTTGTTGGAATGTTGTAAGTCTTGATCCTTCTAATTATGTAAAATATGTAATAGGGATTTCAAATTTTGAATGGATCGTTGAGGCACCAATATTAAATGTTGCAACTCTATGTTGGTGTAAGTAATAGAAGAGGAGAACGTTATGGAAATGATGCATCAAAAAGTGCTTGATGAATCACACCAATCACATAGGATTTTCCAGTTCCTGTTGTTCCTTGAACTATCATGAGCAATGACATGTTATTTTGACATTGATTATAATGTTTCATTATTATATCAAGTGTTTGTTTTTGTTTAGCACCCAAGGTGTCATAATTGAAATTTGGGGCTAATTCATTATCTATAACCAACCCATTATCTTTCATGTTGCTTATGAATTTTATTGCTTTACTTGTGTATTCTTCACCTCAATATTCATCATTCCATGGTGTTTGTCTGTCAATATCTCTTCTTCCCAACATATCTATTTCAGTCACTTGCAATATTTGACCATGATGAAGCCTAGATATGATTTCCCATTCATATTTTGTTGTATTTTGTTGAATATGTTGATTAACTTCATCTTTCAGAATCACTTGTTATTATCAATGTCTTCTATAGTAGTCCTCCTCTCGACATGCCATGGATTATAATTGAATGAATACCAGTTTGAATTTATTGAATCAGAATTAAGTCCAATATCTCTCTATATCATGAAATGGCTTGTAAAGCAACAACTATGACCAACAAAAATCAACCCATTTATGTGATTCACATGAAGGGATGGAGGAAAACCTTGGGAATACTCTCACAATAGCTTCCAAACTCCTAACCTCCATTTGTTATCTCATTTTCTCCTTGGATTATATGTCCAAGATCTAGCGACATCAATAAGTGACACACTTTCCATGGAAAAAGGCCTATTCTTGTACTATTGTCAATGAATTTTTTTACATGTTCTTCATGGTCATCTTCATCAGTTGTTGTTACCGGTTTGAACACCTCACGTGAAACATTCAAATTGACAAATACTCTATTGCTCTCTACCAATGGAAGCTCCAACAACATGTGACATGTTTCTTGTGCGCTCAATGTCTCTTTCAACAATTGTTTTAGTTAGAAGTCTCCTATATGATATTGTTGTCATTTCATCTGGGTTTTCAATGTTTGTAATCCATCAACATTTGATGATAAGTTTCAGAACTCTTCTCTGCTTTTGCTACATACTTTGTAATGTACTTGATTATAACATGCTTGGAAAGAACAGGTTGTCAATCTACGTTTTCTCTCCACAATTGTAATATGTAGCAATTGTGTGTATTTACTCTATCATCATTTCTCATAGGTTCAAACTTTTTATCTCTTGTCTCTGAGTCTTGATATAACTTTGATCCCTCTAGATTCAATGGCCATGGTGCATTATACCTGTAAAAGATAATAATCCATTATTAGTTCTTCCACACATATATTTTTTAATTTCAATTTAATTATTCAAAATTTTGAACATCTTACCTACAAACCATTCTTCCTCTTTTCTTACGTAGGCAGGCACCCTCTCTACACATCGTATGTCATTCTACATAGTTGAGAATCTCTTCATAGTCACGTTCCATATCCACTTGTGTAAGTTGTCTCGTATTTCAAAGACATGGATGTTGTGTAAAATTTTGGTAGACCTATAATTCATAGCACATAAGAATATATCATATATTTTGAGAATGTAATAATTTAATATAAAACATATATTCGATTAGAATTGATAAATTACATGTATGTTTCGTTGGTGTGGGTCCTCCTGAGGATTCCATGCATGGACAATAGAATGGAAAGTATTTTTCAAGCATTTTTACATTGAAAATCATTAGTCCAATCAAGGTTGTCCATATTTGGTGCCCCTTCTAACCATATGAATCCATGCACATGTGGCGAACCTCTATGTTGTCATTCATATCTAGACCAATAATCTTTAACTTTCATTCCTTTTTGCAATATCTCCTTTCGGAAAAGTGTATGTCGCAGGTGCATGTAGTGTGCCACTATATGAGGATATTCGATGATATTTTACCTTTCGCCAATTTTGTGCTTCTCGTGGATTATCCGGTGGTGTTCTAAACATTAATGCATGTAGATCAAGACAATACATATCAGCTGCACTCAATGTGAAAAAAATGGTAGGTGATCCAATTGATGCAACATGTTAGTCAATTGACCACAACATTTTTCCCAATAGGACCTTGTACCCCTTAAGGATGTTCCAAACTTCATCAAATGATTGGCTCAGATGTGAATGGGTCACATTTTCCATATGCTCACGTAACTCATTGATGGTGATTGACATATCTTGGAGGTTTTTTCTTGACAAACATTGTAGATGAATTTTGTGCCCCTGTCTCATGATCATGTTCAACTTGTAAAAAATTGGACTTGAGTGGATGATGGGGCAAACCATAGTGAAGATCTACAAAAATATCGAAGTAATTTTTTATGTTTTGGGCACTTAAGTTCATTTTGGGCACTTGGAATCATTTGAAGGCATTGTTTGGTTGCATCGGAAAAATACCCACTTGACCAAAATTGCTCAAAATGCATAAAAGCAGGGAATAGCTCATTCAAGTAATCCTAGGGTTTTTACTCATTACTTCATAAGATTGCAGCTAGTCCCCTTCCAAATCCATCATTTGCACTACATTAGGTTAGACATGGGTTTGATAGCTACTTTAATTTTAAAAGGGTAACAAGTCAATGCCCAAAAAATTTGCATCTCCTTTGCGGCATTGGTTGTAGTTTATTGGCGAGCATTAATGTTGTGTGACCCTAATGACATTTCCTTCATCTATCTCAATGGTTGGACCATATAATTTCATTAGCAATCAAAGTCCAATGTAAAAAGTTGTTCTTGAATAAATTTTCATCAGAATGACGTGGAAGTTCAGTTAGAGGATTTTCATCAATCTAAACGTGGGTCTGTGGAAGTTATCCATGTTCTATTTTATATTTGGCTACGTTTAAAACAATCTATTGACAGTTTGTTCCCTCCAAAGTGCTCTCCTCTAAAAAAGTCATCGTATTTAATTGTAAACTATGTGGAAATGCAAATATTCAAAGCAATTGAAGGTACGTTCTGCGGAGAAACAAAGTTACTTTGCTTCTGTAACCTTCAGTGGTATCAGATTGTTGCGAAATCTCCAGTTGACGTGTGAAAAGAAGAAAGGTAGTGATTGTGGTTGACGATGGGATAGTCACTACTTTGAAGTAAAGCGTGGAGGTGTTTGCAAGTTCTTGCGTGTATCTGGCCAGTAGTCTTAGAATCCCAGCGACTTTGATGTTGAGCAATGAAGGATTAGACACTTTCTCTGTATCCGAATGTCTAGTGCCACATAGGTTTCAGGTGTTTAGAGCACCAAAATTTTATTCCACGATAAAATTGGACTGTCTGGATATTTGTGATCGGCTGAAGCGCAGGTTTATCAAGACCGAAATCATAAAAAATGGAATGTTTGGTGGAGTAGATGGGGGAAAAATCTCTCCCAACTCTCCATCTGGGATCAAAAGAACACGATTAAGGTGAGCCAAACGATTGCATTCAAATATTACCTGATGATGGGCATAGGTTTCTTCCGCTGGATTCTAGCGCAAGGGGATGCGAGGTTGAAAACGAGTTCTTGCAAGCCACGGGTACCTTTTTTTGGAGTGGGTTAAAGATTTTTGTTGTTGGGTAAGGTTGTAAGTTCAGGTTTCAGATCTTTCACTGATCTATTCTCTCAAATTATGTCTACTATATGCCATAGAATCCATTTTATAATTGCTACCATGGGATATTCTGGTGTATGGGGAAGACCCTGTCAAAATGTGTTTCTTACGATGTCTGAAATGAGCTATAAATGTCTTACCCCCATTCCAATTATCCAATGCCTCTAATGTTCACCAAAATGTACGAGTACTGTGCAACAATTTAAGAGCTTCACGGTTTGTTATTTTTGTGGTATTTCCTCCTCAATAATTAATCATAAATGAATCTTTCTTCCAATTCCTTGCCTCTCCATTTTACTGTGAGTCATGGGAGATGACTCCGTGTATGCACAAATTTTGCACATGTTCAGGTTTACATTATCGTCTGCAACATGCATGGGGATCATCATTTGGAAAATGTTGCATCTGGGTCTCTGTCTACAATCTGTGTCTGACCTCTATGCAAGTCGACATTTCCTTACCCTTTCGTCCACTTGTGCAGGATATTGTCGATCCCCCTTTCTTGAGTGTCTAATTCCTCGATATTGTCTTAGGATTTCTTTTCTATTGCATCTTCCTAACCCCCCCTCTTGGTTCCTGTTGTTTTGAATTGTTCAGTTAAAGTAATCTTAGTGATAGCTGCAATTTCCTATGTAAAGTATATTAACTGAAGAGCATCGTGAGGTAGAAAAACACTGAAAGCCAGCGCATGGTAACTCGCCCTGAGGTCCATGTCATAGTGGTAATCCTGTAAAACTAATCGAGATGATCATCCCTTTGGTTAGCAAATATTAGAGGTTTGCAAAGTCAAATCTTAGGTCAAAGAATGCTACTTGAAATAAAGAGTAATAAGAGATTAAAACCACCGAGGATTCATTTTCGAAATAGTGTTCCTGACCTTCTGTTTGATTTTTTAATAGTTTTTTCAACCTTAGAAATACTCACGTGAAACTACTGTAGGCAATTTATAAAATCGTGTGACATACCCTCTTTGCGGTAATAAAATCATTGACATTCTTGACTCTCTATCTGGAATGTATGTTTGTACAGGGAACTAATGTATGAACAGGGGGGAATTGTTAGCAATATTAATTCATTGTTCTAGTTGATACATGCGAGTCATCTTGATTTGTGTTCGTGCACAAATTGTTATCCATGCCTTCGTGGCTGCTTAAACTGTTGTCGTCTTTCTGCTTACTAACCGTTCTAGACATTTGTTGTATTGATTTGTATGTTCAGCAAATCATGTATTTTAAGGCGTTGAATCATTTCGACTATTATCCTTTGTGTGCCTCTCATTGTGCAAACCTGTCATTTCAATTGTTATCTTGCTTCTGCAATCAAATTCTATATGGACAAAGTTCAATTGCTTAAATACATTTTCATTAAAGAATGAGGTGGAAGTTAATTTAGACCCTTGTCACCAATCTAAAAATCTCAATAGAACAGATCATGTACTATTTAAAAACATAGTGCATTATAAACTCGCTCTCTATTAACTATAGATGTTAAAATATTGTTCCTTGTCGAGCAATCCTTCAAACAATAACCACTTGAAAAATATGCCAATCTATGTGGCACAACATTAGCAACCTCAAAAACAACTTGAGGAGAAAGTAGCTTATAAACTTTAGATTTACTATAGAACTCTAGTTGCATGTGTCAACGTTGCAGGAATTATGTTGACTTGGAGGCCCTTTCCATAACCTTCTTCATCAACCTGAAGTTAAGCACTGTAGATTTCAAGATTGTTGTGACCTATGTGGGGTCCATATCTGTATCCATGCTGAAGTAATCAATCTTGACCTTTCTCAAGTTGTACATCTAGTATACTCAGGTCCTTTAGCTGTTCTAGAACATCACTTATTCCAATGCACACATTCTTAACATGTATGTTCACAGGATCGTTGTAGACAAGGTTATCAAGAGCATGTCAATAATAATCATTTGGATGGTACCTGAAATTTCCCCCAAGAATTCCTTTGGGATCAAGGGAGTATGGGCTTCTTGTATATTTCTTGATATGCGAGTCCTTAGCAATTCTTCTTCTTCAGTCTTCCTCCTCTAACTTTCCTATTTTACTCCTTCCTGTCTAGTCAGTTATTTTGCATTCTTCTTCTTCTAAGTTGATTTGTATTTCCTTCTCAATGCACATCAATCCTTTTGCACACTATTGTTCTCTACATCCTTCTCCAAAGTCGACATCCATTATATCTTGGGCCAAGTTTTCTGGCCTATCATGCACAGTAGATCTACTGAGCAGTCTCAATTTCCTCCCCCATTATTGTCTTCAACATTACCTACCAATCTTACATAAGGATGCTCTTTGAGATGCTTCGGGATGAAGTTAAGGGGGTATGTAAGGATTTCTTGGATACGGAAACTTTCTCTAAACCCATGGGATTAGAAAGGGTGGGCATGATACATGTGAGCCATCGTGAGAGGGGCAATCCTGCAAGAGGATTTTTAGGGGCCTGATATTTGCATGTAGTCGTATTTTAACAATACAATGCTTCATGAAGAAGCAAAATAATCCCTCCATGATAGAGAGGATCTTGGCCCTATCATTATGCATTTCAAATTTTCCTTTGTTCCAAAATAGTTGTGCATCAAGCCATTTCTTGTTATCTTCTTCTATGATAATGTGAAAAAAATATGTTCTGTAATTTCCTCTTAAAATGATTCAGAAAGACAATATGCTAGAGGGGAATCATACCTAAAAAGTATCTCCCTTCCAAGGAAATATTGTCTTAGCATCATTTTTGTAATCTCATCAAACGGAGCTCCAGGATAGAGGTAATCTTGATTCAACAGTCATGACAATACTCCATTTGTTCTACCCCCCTCGAGGAAGGCTAGTCATTGAATGATCTGAAATCCTTTCCCTAAGAGATTAGAAAAACCTATTCCTTTTCCATGCTGATGACCTTCCATTTGATTTCTACTATGAGTTCTTCATTGATGTTGATATACTCTGCCCCACTAGCTCAAAATTATAAAATTTTTTCAGCATGCAACATAACTGTAATGGAAGTATGTTGGTCGTGGCCTTGAATCCTTTCAATAAGAGTGGACACCATGCCAATCTGAAGGTAGTTCTAAAGTATAACATTCTCCTTCCAATTCGGGTCACATGTCGATTCTACCTAGCACGGTGCTCCCCCCATATCACTTCTACAACTACTAGAAATTTTCCTTTGCTTTAGGACAAAAATGCTACTACCCAAAACCTTCTCGACATTTCCTTTGTTCCTCTCATTGTGCATTTGTTATTTCTTGTTGTCTTCTTCTGCGATATTGTCTTTGATATTCTCTTTGATATGCTCTTATTTCCTCTTCATTTTCAAAATTTAATCTTGGTTGAGCCATACATATAAAACATTTTTCAAAAATCACAACATACAGATATCAATAACATAACATGTCATCTGCACATAAAAATGAAAAACAACGTGATGGAATCGTAGTTTACGACAACATATACCAAAATATTATGCCAAGCATATACACAATATGATGTCACAGTTTCATTATAGAAATATCAAACATTTATATTCTATATATATTTAACATAAAAAATTGCATCGTCACAAGATGCATATGTTTAACATACATTGGGGGGTCCCTTGTTACGTTGCTTTAAAAACCTTTTTGAGAACACAGTCTAAGGTCCAAATTTGGACGTGCTAGGAGAGCATTAATAGGAAATATCCCATTTGCAAATCCTAGCTCCTTGTATCAAAGAAGGCACGTGCAATGCTAAATTATGAGTTGGAAAAATGTCCGCACATGTTCCCCAATGTGAATAAGCTAAAGATATATAAACACATACAAGGCCAGAGGAGAGGAAGGGTTAGTTTTAATATAAAATTAAAACATTTTAACCCTAGTGTTTATAACCAAATACCTTAAAATTTCAAAAGGAATGTTGTCATAAAGTTAAATTTTAATCTCTTTTTGAATAAATAAATCTCAATTAGGATATTCTTAACCGATAAATAATAAGATGGTAGAAAACTAGGATTGAGTATGCTTTTCAACATAAATGATATTATTTCACCATCTTAATTATTCAAATAACTATTGATAAATGATTAAAGTCTAACATTATGGTAATTGGTAATATGTATTGAATGACTTTAAACTCTCTTTCTAGAGCAAAGGTGTATTACGAAAATAATAATTGAGTGAGAAACACGATATGTTTTATGTTTGATTTATTAGGGTAGAAATAAAAAGGGGTAAATAAAATTGTAATGGAAAAATGGGTAAGGTATATGAGGGAAAATGGGGTATTTTCATTATAATAATATAATGGTAGGGGGGATTATCAATTGAATAATTAGACGTAAAAATTGACATTTGGGGTATTCTTTAATACCCTTCAAACGAACGTGTTATACCATACTTTTACTAAGTGAAACCCATGTACGGTGGTGTTGGTGGTGCAAGTGGCACTGGTTGTGACATTCTTCTCCTCGGTGGCGATGATGGTGATGGCAAATCAAGTGGTGATGGGTGGGGAGTTCCCCCTTGAACAAATTCCCTTTCCTTTCTCTTATTATCTTTCCCACACAGGAAAAGGACAAAAATCAAGATGGTTACAAAGGGGTCCTAGACTCGAAGCCTTCTAAAGGTGGTAGGTGGGGAAGTAATCTTGATAACCTACCATCACCTCCTCCAACATCTTTCATGATCATCTTTGCATCTTAATACATATTGTTTTGTGTTTTGTGTTTATTGTCCCTTTCTATTGCAAAAAAACCTCTCTCGATATGTTGTAGTTGTTAACAACCTGGCCCATGCATCAGTTTCTTTCTTGACTTGGCTCAATATGACTTTAGTTTTTTGGGGTGTGATTCCACACCACTCATATTTTTGTATGATTAATGTTGTACATTTATTGTATATCAATAGAGAAATGACTTTCAATCCAAATAAATGAAATAACAAAAAGAAAATTTGAAAACAAAAATAGTAAAAATAAAAAAATTCTTGTTTAACTCATGTATCCTCAACAATTAATCATTTTCTAAGATCTTCTCAAACTAATTCTGCAATTACAAAATAGAAGGCAAAAGTTTTTTTCCCTATTTAAATCAAGGTTACTTTCTAAACCTTTTCTAATTAACTTTTTTTTGTTGAGAGTAATTTGGAGGGGGGGATTTCTGGTGAGACATCTTTGTGACTTAGAAGTGACAAGATATATATTATAATTGTGAAATCTACAGGTCTACGAAGAAATTTTGAGTTTCACTTTCACATTTTAAAGTTTCTTTTCATTATTGGGACATTGTTTTATTGAACTAAATTATGTTTTTTCTTTTAGTGTGCATAATGTCCTAAATTTATTTCAACCCATTAAAGAGGCATATACAAAGTGACTCCTAGTTGGGATAATAAGGTATGTATTTAAAGGTAATTTAACATTATTTTTTAGGAAAAGGGACTCCTACTTGACACCATAACTCATATATATTAGAGACAATTGGACGTTATTTTTTAGGATTGAGAAAACATAGAGGAGAAGAGTTTAGGAGTTTCTTCAAGCTCTTTTTCTAGTTGTTTCACCCTTTTAAGCTAAATGTACATGTTTACACTCTATTTAAATTCATAAAAAAAGCATTATGAGAATACACAACACTAAAGAGGATGCAACGTTTGTCATATGTAGACTATATTGATCTAATTAACTTCCAACATTTATCGTTCATAATCAAACTAATGCATTAATACATGTAATAATTGATAAATGAAAAATACTTTCTCAAATACACAAGAGGAAAGATAGACTTAGTTATACAGGACAATTTAGGAATGATGTGAATGTGCAAGATAGTGAAACATGATGACCTGGAATTGTAGATGCTTCAGTGAAAGTTATGAAGTTGTAAACTCAACACGGGCAGTACCATACAACTTATGTATGGTCTAGGCCTAATCTATATGATCTTGACCTAGAACTATATGGTCTTAGACCCTTTGACCATTTGGACTTATGACTTTATGTGTGCTTTGCTTGGTTAGTAATGATATTTTATATATGTTGCTCTTGTTCGCATATCTTCAAGATTACCTATATTCCCCTAAAGCAAAGTAGAAACCCTAGCAACATGTAGAACCCTGCACCAGAGCATTATCAACTCAAAAGGATAAAACATGTGTGTGTGGTGAGGTTGTACTACCCTTAGCAGTCAAACTCTAAGTTGTTGAACCAATCCGAGTGTTGCACTCCATTCCCTCATTGTGGAATCAAGCCTCTTGTAGTTCTCATAGGTGCTTGTGCAAGTTTGAATAGCTAACCAACCCTCTAGGGGTTCCCTCGTGTTTCTTGATGCTAAGATAATGGGTTAACGTCATTTTATCCAGTGTGGTAGTAGTGCGATGTGGTGTGCCTCAACTATGTGACCTAACCCTTTGTTGATTGAGACTCTTGTGCAATGCTTGGAGTGAATTTGCTTTTTCTAGAACATGGATCTATGACTTTTACATGTTTGGAAATGGAGAAATCTAAATGCTCTAACCTAGGTGAGTACTTCAGAATTGTAGTAGGGACTTATCTAGATGATGTGTATTTAATTTGGGAAGATTTAGAAAACATTTTAGTTCTCATAGAATGATATTTACAATAGGATCTTGTAAGATTTCCATGTAATTTATATAAAGTGATGTCAACTTGTTTTTACACCCTTCCATAGGTGAAGTATTCTAATAAAGTCGTCCCTAGGAAGATGAAATGACCCAAAGAATAATTTGAAATTAATATTAGATTCGATGAATGTGAAGGCGTGGAACCATATAGGTCAGCTAAGACTAGACCTTACATTCCGACCCTTCCGTACATTTTCAAACATGAGAGATGAAACTCAAAATTGAAAGTTGTGTCATGAATATCAAAGGTTTATTATTTCTTTGATCAAATAATATTCTTAGAATTAATGACAGAGCAGAGAGTAAAGATATGAAAGGTGTATAATAGCTATAGATATGGGGAGATTGGATTCTAAATGTGAGCATTTGTCCTAGCAAGGGAACATGGTCAAACTTGGCATTGCACAAAGACAAGTTACCAAATTTTAGTGCCTACAATATACTATGTATCAACTTGAAATAAAATTTGATCAGCTTATCCACACTTGAGCATGTCCATAGAAATATTTTGTGTCTTTTATAAAATTTATGGAGCATTATGTTAAAACATTTGTTGAACTTTATGTGGTATTTACAAAATTGCTATATTCTTATTCTATAGTGGTTGACTAGACTCCACAAAATTTATGTGGATGAATCCTCGTGTGGATAAGGATTCCACCCCTCTAATAGAGAGGGGTTCAAAATTCCCATCCTATGGCTTGAACTAGTGACCTAGGGTGAAAACCAATTGAGTTACCAAGGAAAGCTTACTTATTCTTACTTGTAAATAAATAGGAATTCACATTAAAAGTTTCAAGAGATTTCATTTTCTTCATTGGTCACTTATCGTAGCTACAAGTTTTGGAAATGAAAGTTTATAAATCATATGCATTAATAATCCTTTTCATTGTGGTGAGATGGCGTAGACACAAAATCACACACTTGGCTAAATTTCTAGGTCTTAATCACATACTATTATTCATATGATTCCTAAGCGAGAAAACTAGTAGTTAACATCTATCTTTGGCCTCTTTTTTGTCTTTCTAGTTTCCTCTTTGGTCTTTCACACCCTACAACCCAGTTTAATCTTCATTACTTTATCTTTATTGACTGTGGCCACCAGCGCCTAGGTGCCCTCATCTCCTCTAGGCGCCCCCAACCTCTTTGTATCTTACTTGCCTCTTTTGGGCCTCTTTTATCTCTTGAGCATCTTGTTTTCTTATGGGTCAGCCTTTTAGCTATCAATTACAAAATTCAACCAAGGGAATCATATAAATACAAATCTATGTCACCATAATAAATGACCAAGCTCTAAGCATCTATTATCATCACCTAAGGTTGCATCCAAAGGCATTTTAAGAGCATCAAAGCATCCATTTATTATTCACTTAAGGGACAAGGGATTACATTTTATGCATACATGCATAGGAGGGGAAGTTCATTTTTCCATCCACACATCTATCTACATTGGTACATCTAGCTATCACTCACTATCAAGTACATCTTGCATAAGATCTCGATTTCTACACACACACACACACAAGAACTATATGGAGTTTGAGACGTAGTGAAATGCTCAGTTGTAAGTTCACTCTATCGGGTGACTGTTAGGGTCAATCTGACTCCTCATTTGCATCTTTATTTTTTAGGATTTGATGTAGTTTGGGGTTTTGCAATATGTCATTTGTTTTACATTTTACATGCTTTATTGCTTGTGTCTTACTATATATTACCATTTGTACAATCATATATTATAGTATTTACTCTGTAATCAGATTTATTTAATGCAAATTAAATTAAAACATCTCCCTACAAGAACCAGGAAAGTACTCCTTACATGGTTTTATTTTACTTTATTAAGCCACTTGAAATTCACATCATAAAAACCTTACAATTTTTGCTTCAACTATTTGAATTTTAAATTAAAACAAATAACCTCAACAAAAGTATCCTAATTATAAATGAGATTTAAATTTTATTTATAATATTTTTTTAAAATTACAAATAGATTTTGAAAGTAACATTCTATTTTCATGTACTTTCAGTTTTTGCAATTACTATAGTCAAATCAATTATAGTCATGTTTCAAAAAATAAATGTAAGGATATAATACATGATACTAAACACTAATGTTGTGAGATGAGATATGGATTTCATTTCCATCGAATAATTATAATTGAAGGGTGAGAAATGTGTATGGATTTTTAATCTACCTCTACAATAATGACATTGTTGTAGACATTGAAATATAATTCGTTAATTTTTTATTTTTTATTAATGGTAAAATGTTTTTTAACTAGGATCCTACTAAGGTACATCCAAAATGTATCAACACCCAGATATAAAAATGAGAACCAAAGAAAAAATAAAAATCATTCTTCCTAGTAGAATAACAATAACTAAGAAACACAACTATTGTCTGATGAATACAGATTTGCAAGTGAGCAAAAAACAAGCAATAGAAAAAGAACCAATTTATATAGGTGGGAGATAAAGATTTTTTATGTATATATTTCTTCCGATTATGAATGGTTTTCCACTTGTCTTGATCCTTCCTAAATAGGAAGGAAAACATCAAAAGTCTCAATCGGCTAGTATGTGCTTTTTTTTACAAGGAGAGTCGGGAGAGGAATTCTCCTTTTCCACTTTATTTGACTTTAGTTCAAATTTTTCTTTGCCATGTGACATCCCCTTTTTCCAACATGTAAATTAATCTAAGAGGGGTTGTTGAAACATGAATTTCACTAATTTAATTTCCCTTATTTCCATCCTTGTTTTCAATAACTTGAATTTCGAAAAGAGGATTTTTAGGGACATCTTTATCAAAAATGTAGGTAAGTAATAGTTGAGATTTTAATTATTGGAAATTTAGGTATGAAATGGTTTAGATTAATATTATTGTAGAAAATGGCCAGATGGAAAATAAAATACAAAATAAAAAGTGTAATTAAAATAGATAATAAATAGTAAAAATAACCTTGAAATATGTAGCACTATTGTACACCTTTATTATTATTTTTAGCCTTCTATCTTTCCCTGCTTCCATACTTAAAATAGGTCAAATTTAGTGGATTATGTGTTGGTACAATCCATTCTATGTCTTGTTCTAGACCGAGTGCAAGTAGATTACATGATAGCTTGAGGTGTGAGGGAGAGCAAGTTAGTATGACCATGAATATTGTGTTTTGATTTTGCATAAAATGTGTGGAAGATGTAAAAATTCATAATTTAGGTATATGGTGCATATTAAAAGTCCTTTAGAAGCAAAAGATCATGAAGACAATTCATTAAGCCATGGGAAAACCATGGTGCACGATGAGTTTCGAAGGTGAGAAGGAATAGATGAGCATTAGAGATCACCAAGGATGTCATTACAAAGGTGTGAGAAAAAATTTAAGGTTGTGGTTTTGAAGACAAAGCACGAAAAGTTTTTTTAGGCTCTACCAAACACTCAAAACACCCTTTTCTAGCTCAATGGTCAATTTTTAATTCTC
This sequence comes from Taxus chinensis, assembly GCA_019776745.2. Lineage (NCBI taxonomy): Eukaryota > Viridiplantae > Streptophyta > Pinopsida > Cupressales > Taxaceae > Taxus > Taxus chinensis. Next base: position 839,306,909 of record CM034146.1, read on the forward strand.
ACCCACATGTGTCTACGAGACATGTTAGATCAGGACATATTCATGTTATAAAATGGATCTAAGTAAGGATCTAGAATCACGAGACATGGGGATCAGGACTTTGTTCTAATGTTATAAAATGGATCTAAGAAGGATATAGATGAAGAATGAGATAAAATAGATGTAAAACTTTTATGAGACATTATTAATAGGCTAGGTGGGTTTAAACCCTCCTTAAACCTTAGTTTCAGAGTGATAGAAAATATATAAAGTGTTTGGTCATAAAATGACTTAGGTAAGATAATTTGAAGGTTAAAGGATGTATATTACTTTTCAGATATCATTTTGGTGGCATCTGCAGGTTTAAGGTGTGATGAGAAGCTATAATAAAACCTCTATGTTGTGAATATTTGCAGTTACAGGTATGAGTGTCAGGTTTCATGAAGTGAAAAAAAGTTGTTCTAACTATCTTGTGATATGTGCTAAGTTATAATGATAATATCTATATAGTCTCTGTGGATAAAATGAGTGAAATCCTTCTTCCAATTATCTCTACTGCTAATGGCCTAATAAGGTCAAAATAAGTCTTAGAGGAGAAGAGTTGTGTAAGATGTTTTGCATGATGTAGCTAGTGAAATTTGAGCTTGGATAGTTGGTAGAGGTTTGACATGATTTGATTGAACCCTGGGTTTGATCAGATGAGGTGGTTTCATGTGTCAGTTCTAATGGCTTAATCAGCCCTACTAGGCTTGTCAAGAAGGTCTATTGAAAGATGTATACATGTTGATTAAGCTAAACAAGGATTTTTATGGCTAATATAATGTTATTGTAGCAGTAAATAAATATGAAATTAAGTACATAAATTACACCCAAGAAACTAAGCAATAAATTATGAAACCCTAATTGTAAGGAGGATAAATATGTACTTAACTAATTCACGATAAAATCTAGGAGTGTACCAAAATGCTTACTAGGTGAACAGAGAAAAAGGAGCATCACACAGAGAGCCATAAAAATGTAGACTAGGATGCCTCAAGTGAGGCATGGGTGCCCGTGGGTTCCTAGGCCTATTCATGGGTGCCTGAGTATGTGTAAAATATCATAAAACCTCCTATGAGGTGTCATAATTTATTCGCAATTGGTCACCTTTTGTTGCTATGAGGTTGCACAATGATTGCCGAAGTTGCTGGAAACCTATAATGAAATTTGAACTTGCAAAACCCTCAAATTAACATCAAATCCTAAATAATAAGGTGCATAATGAGGGTTCATACTTTCCTCAACTATCACAATGGTGAACTTAAGATTGAGCGTTGTATAACATATCAAACCCAATGTAGTTCTAAGTGTGTGTGGAATTGTGCCCTATGTGGCTCTTATGCGTTTTGCACTTGATAGTGAGAAAGTAAGTTAAATGTAAAGAAATGTAATAGATGTGTGCATGGAATATATGAACTTCCCTTCTATGAGGTGTATGCAAATTAATCATCCCTTGTGTCCTTTGTGATGGTGCTAGATGGATGCAATGGAGCTCTTAGATGCTTGATGGATGCAACCTTAGGTGGTGATAGCTAATGTTTAGTGCTTTGGTCCTTGATTATGATCACATAACTTTATATTTGTATGATTCCTTTGTCTTGAATTTCGTAAGTCAACCCCGAAAAGGCCAACTACCAAAAAGATAAGATGATCAAACGAACTAGAAATGACCCAAAAAGTGTGGGTACAAATTATAAAGGGGATAGGGGCGCCCAGAGGGGACGAGGGCAATTGCCTGACGTTGGCATCCTAGATGAGTGCGTTGGTGTCCAGGATGATAAATGACAAAGTATAAAAAGGCAGACTGAGCAAGTACGGGTGCAAAACAAAAAATAACAACAGAAAGCAAAGAAAGGTGGCCAAATACATGGGTTAATTAGTACATTTTCTTACTTAGGAATCATATGAATAGTAGTTTGCAACCATGACTTAATAGATACCCAAAATGCATGATTTTGTGTCTACATTTTCCCCCACTTTATGTTGGTGAGCGAAAATCTCGGTAACATAAAGTAGATAGAGATGCATACCTGATAAACATGTAGATCGATGATGGAAGCAAGCCGAGGGACCAGGCCAAGTGTGGAGTCGATAAAAATGTGAAGCGTGGATGCTAAGGAGGAGAAAATGAAAAAAAGTGGTGATGAAAACAAACCTAGGGTGGAAACACATGTGTAGTGTCGTGATGTACCTATTGTTGATGTCGATATTGTTGTGATTGTTGTTGTTGGTGTTGTGATGATGTTGACGATGTTGACTACCACTTCCCATACAGACAGACCTCCAAAAGAGAAGAACAAACAAGTAGTCAAATGTGCATGTATAAGTGTAAAAAGTATGTAAATGTATACACTAAATCACACACTTTGGATATTATTTAGTCCCAGTCTCATACTACTATTCATATGGTTTTTGAGTGAGAAAATTACTAATTAATCCCCATCTTTTGACCATTTTACTTTGCTTTCTATCGTCACTGTTGACCTCCCACACATACATGCCTAGTCTATTTTTGCCATTTTGCATCATTTTAGCCATGAATGGGGTTCCTGGGCCAATAATAGGGCACCCACAGGTGCCCTGTTCCCAATCGAGGTGTCTTGATCCTTTTCCCAATTTACTTCCATCTTTTGGGCACTTCCTAGTCATTTTAGCATTCTATATTTTTAGTGGTTAGATTTTTCAGGGTTAATTACGGAATTAGAACAAGAGAACCATATAAATATAAAGTTATGAGACTATAATGAGGGACCAAGCACTAGGAACTACTATCATCACCTAAGGTTGTATTCCATCTAAGGCATCTAGAGCTCATTTTCATCCATCTAGCTCCATCACAAGGGACAAGGCCAGTTCATTTGCATCACATTGCATAGGAGGGAAGTTTATTCTATTCCATCCACCATTTTATTACAATTCTACACATAGTTATTGCTCACTACTTTCACAAAGTGTGACCAGCACAAAAACACCTAGGGCATGATTGCACAACACACATAGACCTACATTACGTCTAAGATGTAGTGCAACACTTAGTAAGTCCACCATTGTGGCCGTTGAAGACAATCCAACCCGTTTATTTACATCCTTTTTTAGGATTTGATGCTTTTTACGAGTTTTTGCAAGTGATTCTTCATCGTAGGTCTACGACATCATCAATGAAGCTAGTATGACATCCACGTGACAAAATGTGAGTTATTGTAAAGACCTATCAATAAACTCAAACTCAGGTTCTGAGTTGTTCTGCAGACCAAGGTGCCCATACTATAGACCAGGGTGCTCACAAGCACCCTAATCCTTCCCCAGGCACCCCAGTCTAGCCAAATATGCCCCTGTTGTAACTTTCTAAGGTGTGCTATATCACTATATTATGTCCATTCATCATCCTGCTCAATCCTAGATCACAACAAGGTAAGTCATTTTTAGGTAGTACCTTTTCCCTTCTATTTCAATTATTTCACTTTATTTAAAATATCAAATAAATTAGTTAGTATTTATATTCAAGTTTATTTCACTTATTGCATTGTTGTACTTATTAGATTGACTTCTAAAATTCACATTTGAGTTAATCAGTAAAGAAGTATGTGAGAATGTTGAACATGTGAAAAAGGAACATGTGCATCTAATCCATGATGAGGAAAGAGTGTAGAAATGATCCTAAAGATGTTATAGAAGACTGAGTTTTTTGGGCAATCTCACGCTAGTTGTGCCGATTGTGAGTTTTTGGGGTGATCTCATGCCACGTCGTGGAAAAAGTTTAGGGAGAAAAGTCTGGTGTTATCCTCCAACCTTTAACTGCTTCCTATAATATGGAAGACCATTGGAGATGGTGTGTACAAATGCAAGTGTTAAGGATTGTATTTCCTGTAAAAGTCACTATGTGGAGTTATGTAGATTGTGTTGAACTACCAATCGTTGTGTAACTACCCCCTAGTTACATGCATCTAGGAAATACATTGTTGTGCTACGGACCTAGTCTAATTCTGATCCCTATATGAAATTGATAATTGTGTTGTACCAGTACTGTGTTGAGTTTTGTATAACGTTGTATGGGGTGACTAATTCACCCAAATGATGCCCCCCTCGTTTGGGGTGCATGTGACGTTACTGAAGGAGTATGCAGCCCAAAAGAGGACTGATTATTGTGCTGAAATTATAACTTGTAGGGGGAAGGGAATGTGCTTGGTAGAAACCAAGGCACACATGAACAAAGTGGATAGGATACAAGTGTTAGTACAAGAAAAAATGCCTGTAAAAGACAAATGCAGACAATTTGTAAGCTAAGACACACAGCAGATAATGTAAACACGCAAGAAGACAATGTAGACCATGAAATGCAGGGCTGCATAATGATGGGACACCACTCATGATGTCACAATACAAATCAAGGCCGAGATTGCCGCTAAGCATTAGACAAGTGTGTACACAAATACAAAGGGAAAATACAACTTAAATAAGAGCATATAAAGAGTAAGAAATGGAAAACAATGTAACAAACAACCATAGAAGCAAGTAGCCCTACATAAAAAATATTGCACATGTAGCACCCATTATCATGTTATAAAGATAAAAAGTATCTCAAAGCATGTATAATCTGAGTGAAGTCAACATGTGCTATGAAACAAAATGAAACAATAACACCTATAATGTATGAAAGTGGATGCCCCTCAGGAGCATCTGTGGGATCTGGTAATAGGTACTGTGCCAAGCATTCATATTGTGTGTATTGATCTATCGAATCTGCGATCACAAACTAGAAGGAACAGTGAACTGTGCATGTGTGTATAATAAAGTATAATGAAATACAAGATATCTATCTAGCATATGTAATAAAATGATCATGTATAATCATAAGTAAGCAAGAGTAAATGCAACCAAGATATGCAATATGTTGTGAATAAGACAGAATGGAATGCAATGTGCAAATAATAGGAGAAACATGCCCCTATCGAATGGATGTGTATGTATGTAATGAGGTTCATTTATTTATGCCCCCTTAGTAGTCAAGAATGAACTGTAAATGAGAGTGCGTGATTGGGAAATGGTTTGAAATGTTCTTACAAGAAAGATGTGATCATCAAGGCGTAAAGTGTAGAGTGTAAATATGCATGAGTGAGTGAGTGAGTAGATTAATGCAAGAGTGTGAGGAGGTCCATTTGAGATGTATACCCTCAGCAATCCAGTAAGGACCGTGAGACTAGAGTGCATCATAAGGTAATGAGTGCAATGCATAATATTAGGGGTAAGAAATATGTTGTGATAAGAAGATGTCGAGTATGAACAAAGTGTGTTGTGTGTAATGTGTTGTATGTAAGATGGAGTGTAGTGTGTAGTGATGTGAGGTCCATGTATAGTATTCCCTCAACAGTCAAATGTGAACCTTAGCACAAGAGTGCATCATAGGGGAATGACAATACTAATGTATCAAAATGTGTATGATGTATGTGAAGATCTATAAGTGCATGTGACGAGAAAATAAGATGTGTGTTCATGTTAGGGGGAGACATAGCTATGATGCCCCCCAACGGACTATTATGACGATGGTGATCTAGTGATAGACACTAATCAGATCAATGTAAGGAGTAGTTTCCTTGAACAAAATTTATTGGATGCTGAAGTGGTAATGGTTTGGAAGCCTTACACAGTGGTGGATTATTTGATAACATTATAGAAGAATTGAGTGGATGTCAGCTTTGAACTGAGTATTAGAGGAGGCTGCTTGGATTGACTTGGTGATAATGTAGATTAATTAATAGGAGGTGATGGAGAATGAACCTTGAGAGGTGATTGCTTAGTTTGAATTGGTAATGCTTGCATATAACTTCCAGTGGAGGAGGAGTGAGACATCCTTAAGAGAAGGTTAAGTGGATGTGACTAGGAACTCACTTGATTGGCCAATGAAGGCACCTTAATCAGATGATAGAATGATGCTCATTGAGATGTAGAAGGAGAAGATTTAGGAGCCAATCTGGATGTAGCATCTGTATATGGCCATGGCAAAAAAATGTTGTGCAGCGAATGAGATAAAGCCTTGACACTCAAAATTGCTTGATTCTATCGGTGTAGAGCATAGACAATCATTATCATTATGTCCACTGATTTGATGATGACTATGCAATATGGGTGACCTTGATATTTTATAAGTCAGTAAGGAGGATAAGCCTTGAGTATATGGTACAAGCTGATTAATTCATGAATTATGAGCTTAGTGGAAGAATATCTTATTGCTTAGGATTGAGATTAAAGGTCAAGAGGCGCATGGTAGCGGTAATGACTTGAGGCTCACTTATAGGAGCACATGTAGAAGACATAAAATGTAGCTAAGATGTAGAAGAAGAACATATTATGAGCCTAAGAAGTCATCTTTAAGTTGTTGGATTTAAGATTTAAGAGATGTGATCGTGGACTCCATAGCCTAAAATTTGTCATAAAATAAAGAATGCAAAGTTTGAATTGAATTCAATATAGTTTGATTGGATGATGGATCACAAAGGCTAGGGTTAGTTAGATAAATAATAAAAAATAGGACTTATTTCATGTGGCGATGATTTATCTTTAAGAAGATGCATGGTGTCTAAGGCTTTTTGTAGAACAACTTGGCAATTTGGAATGGATATTAAGTAAGCTAAATAAAGAAATCTAAGGAAATTTACGAAGCCATGATAGAAGAATAATGAGGATCCTGAAGATGGTTCAAACTGTCGGGTTCACCAAAATGATTAAGTTGAATAATGTAAAATTTATATGCCTAATCTGGAATGTTATAGTAGCAGTAAATGAGTAAAAATTAAGTATAAAAATTACACTCAAGAAAATAAGTAATAAATTATGAAACCACTAATTGCAAGGAGGAGAAAAAGGTACTTAGTTGGTTCACAATGAAATCTAGAGTGTACAGAGGTGGTGACCATGGGAACAAAGAAGCAGGGGCGTCACACAAAAACCTAGAAAAATGTAGATCTAGAGAAATAAGCTGGACTGGGGCATGTAGAGAGGGACAGGGGCACATGCGGCCACCCTAGACTTGATTCTAGGCACCTAGGTTTGAGGAAAAGCTCAAAGAACCTCCTCTGAAGTGTCACAAGTTGTTCATTTTTGTTCACCTTTGGTCGCTAGGTGGTCCCACTATGATCGCCAAGGTCGTTGGAAACCTGTAATGAAGTATGAACCTACAAAACCCTAAAATAGACATCAAATCCTAAAAAATGAAGATGTAAAATGAGGGGTCAGACTATCCCTAGCTGTCACAATGGTGAACTTACGACTGAGCATTGCACTACATCTTAAACCCAATGCAGTTCTATGTGTGTGTGTGTGTGTGGAATTGTGCCCTAGGTGACTCTTGTGTGTGTCACACTTGATAGTGAGCAAATAAGCTAGGTGTAAAGAAATGTGATATATGTGTGCATGGAATAGAATGAACTTCCCTACTATGAAGTGTATGCAGAATAAATAACCCTTATGTCCCTTAGATGGTGCTAGATGGATGCAATGGAGCTCTTAGATGCTTGATGGATGCAACCTTAAGTGGTGATAGCTAATGCTTAGCGCTTTTTTCCTTTAATGATTCCTTTAATCCATTCTTGAATGCAGTCTTCAGAAGCGATAAACTATCCCTCCTCTATTCTACCTCTGTCAAAAACTTTTCCATCTTGGCCCTATTATTTCTCATTTTGGCCTGGATTTATTTCAATTCTGCCTTGTCATTTATAGTTAACATGCCCACTACTTGGTCAAAATCTTGACACTGGTAAAAAACAAACTTTGCCTTTCGTGCAACCTTTGTATCTTTTACAAAAAACACCTCGTATTGTGCAAGATGAGCCTTAACTTTCTCTCTATCTATTTTATTCTACGTAGGTATCTCTTCTGTAGTTGGTCCTTTAATCTTCCTCTGCTCATGCGAGAGCATCCATGCCAAGTCTTCTAAGTAATGAAGCCTTGTCTCATACTCCTTGACATTCGTAGCGGTGTAAAGGTACGTGGAACTTACGATATTTGCAATGATTTCCACTTTTTTATAAGATACACATGTTCACCCTTTCTCCCCTGTCAATTCCTTATTTAAATACACAATGGTTTCATCTCTCTCCTTTACATTGTCGTGCAGTTTATTTATCATGCAATCCTTGTTAAAAATTATTATCCCTACTTCCGCTAACAATTTATTAAGCACATTATATGCCTACTCATCTGTAAGCATCTGCCCATTAATCATGGGAAAAAAATCTCCTAGGGCCGACTTGATCCTAGTCTACGATAATGCTTGCGTGCTGACCTCAAAATCTAGCTCCTCCATGTGTGATTGGTATGCCCAAGAGAGCATCTTTCTAGTTTGTGGAAGGGCCTCATTTTTATCAAAGAATTACCAATAGAAGAGATCATCTGTAGCCACTAAACTCTAATACCGTGCATGCAAAACCTTCAAAGTATCATCATTATATTGCATTATAGGGCCCAGGGGGGTATTCTTCAGCTTCCTTCCTTTTCCTTAGGGCTTCATTGGTATCTCCATTGCAAACAAGCCTCTTGCACCTGTCTCTTCTTTGTCCTTCTCTTCCTCTTCATCGCGCTCAACTTCACGCTCAGTATTGTGCTCGACATCACACTCAACATCACACTCCTTTTCTTCATGTTCTCCTCCAGCGCCTTTTGGATGGGGCTCACCATGGTCTTTATTATTACCCTTCTCCGGCCATTTTTCTTTTTAATTCTTCTCTAGGCTCTTATCATGGCATGTGGAGAGCTCTTCTTCCTTTGAATCCACCAAAGTGTGGATTAATGGTGATAATTATGGCATCTCTTCTCTAAAATTCTTCACCTCCTCAGTATCCTCACTCAAAACCACCTTGGATTTGTTCTTCACGCACGTATTCTTTTTAGGACTTGGTTTTTTTAGTGACTTAGGGGTCGCAACAAATGTACTTGCATTTTTCCCATTTTCGTTGCATTGCTCCTCTTTGTCACTGTCTTCTTCTTCTCTGCAGGGAGGTGTATCTTCATGAGTCCTCCTGGTTCCCATTACCTATCTTCCCTTAGCCACTTCAAGGATATTTAAATCATTCTCCACATACTTCCCATCAACCATCTTGGATTCAAATAAATATAGAATTTCATGACCTCCTAATTTCCATCTACCAAAGTAATGAAATTAATGTTGATATCATCTGATATCATTGTATCCATATAGGTGCTCTTGTTAGGATAAACATATGTTTTGTGTAACATATGATACTCAAAATATATCTTATCTACATCGAACTTCAATTTATGCGCTTCTATGAATCTATTCCCTGATGCTTAGAAGTATCACGCTCTAAATACAAATGAGAGTTCACAGCAAGGACTATTTGTTCCATCCTTCAAATAAAATCTACCAAGGTAGAAGTGTTGATACACTACAAAGTTATGCTTCCCTTCCAAAACTGAGGGAAGCTCGCTTGGGATGCGCCACTCCTGTTTAAATGCGTCACACATTATTTTGTACCACATGTCCACTCTTAACTTGTTCACGTTGTTAATCCCTTCACACGTGTATTTAGTGAAACTCTTCGTGGGTGACTTATTTTCTAGGGGGAACTTCCGTATTTTATCACTTGGTCCATCTGGTACCCCAATCTTTGAGGAGACAATCAAAAGTAGAATATCACCAAAGGTTATATTTTCTCCAATGCGCACTTCCTATATAATTTCCTCAATGATAAATCCTGCAAGGTTGTAAGCAGTTCCCTCAGCCATCTTCTTTACTATGTGAAGCAATCACTTATTCAACTACGTCCACCATTCTTTCACTCCCAACTTTGTAATTATTCACGCATCCATTATGACAACAAGGTTAGCCAGTTTTGTGGTGTCCATTGCATATACACCTCGCGAATAATTTAAGGTGGCAGAAGTTATCTTCACCTCGTCATCATCATCTAGATCGGTTGTAATATCTGCACCCAAGCTCTAGAGGCCAATAATTTTTCCAATCACTTGCGTGGTAAGGCGCATCCTCCCCGTAAAATAGAAATAGTCCTCATGGACTCGTGACATAAGCCACTGATATAGTCACTCATGCTTACCAAAATAGGTGATCTCATAGAGTTGAAGGGCTCCCACACTGCTCAAAACTTGGTATCCTGTTGTCGCCCTAAAAAAATCCCCCCCTCATTTTCTAAGTCAAATTTGAATATTTTGAGCTCACGCCCTCTAGAAGTGTTCAAGTAAAGTTGGAATCCTGAAAAGATAGAGAAATTCATGCTTTGAAGTTGTTTAAACTCTCAAGTCTACACTTTTTAATGAATTTTTCATTTTCCTATTTGGACGCGTGAAAATTTTATTGTTGTCCTCCTTTGAATGAAATTGTCAATCTTTTCATGGACATGGATTGTCGAACCTTGTATTGTTTTCAATTCCTTGGTTCATGAAAGAAATTTGAAAATGAGGCGCAAAATGGTGGAATTTTGTTCTTCTCTGCATTTTTTAATAGTCGTGAATGACGGGCACTTTCTTCCCCATCAAATTTTGGCCCAATTATCCAGGGGTACGTGGATATATCTAATTAGATGTGGGCTGACAGAGCAATTTGAGAATTTGAGCCTTGTTGCCAAAAGGGCTAAAAGTCATAAAGTGACCTGCAGCCTCGATTAGGCTTAAAGGGAAAAAGTCAAATCTTGAGCCCACCTCAAAAGAGTCAAAGCAGGGAGGCAGATTTTCATGGAAATTTGAGAATTTGAGCCTTTTTTATTAAAGGGGGCTTAAAGTTAAAAAGTGATCCGCAACCCCGCTAAGCACAAAGGAAAAAGTCAAATCTTGGGCTTGCCGTTGGAAAGTCAAAGCGGGGAGGTGGATCTTCGGAGCCTTTTGATTTTTTGAGCCTTGTTTCCAAAAGGGCTAAAAGGCATAAAGTGACCCACAACCCCGATCATGCTATAAGGGAGAAAGTCAAATATTAAGCCTGCATCGAAGGTTAAAGCAGGGAGGCGGGCCTGCAGAGCAATTTGTGTTTTTGAGCTTGCGGTAAAAAAAAGGTAAAATTATAAAAATGGCCCGTGACTCTGTCTCCACTCAAATGAGGCCACATGTCAAGACCATATCAAAAGTGGGTGAGTGGGCCAAAATGTTCCAAAATGCCAAATCTGTATAAAGTCACAAAATGTAAAAGGAATCCTCCACGCCCGCTCCAAAAAAATTCTCCCACGTGGACGACTCTGGTTTAAAGTTTCAAAGGCAAGATGAACGGTTCAAATTCAAAGTTGCAAAATGAGTGTAATAGCTACATTATGAAAAGTCTGGTTTTTCTTGCCATTGGCGTTTCTTCGCGAATCAAGAATCTGAATGGATGTGAATGATTGAAAAGAAATTACAAACTGTTTCTTGCTAACAAAGAAGAAGTTGTAACTGTTTCTTAGAGGAGATTTAATGGCTTCTTCACACCATTGTACATGGCTGGAAATTTATCTTGTAAACTCAGGAGTGCATCGTACTTAGAGAAAGCAAAGGAGATAGCCATTTTCTTCTAATTTCCTCCATTCTCAAATTTCTTCCATTTCCTCGTTATGTACAACTTCTGTTTAAGCATCAATATAAGAAGAAGGATTTTATAGCCTCTTTGATGAGGAGATTGTAAAAACTTTGAGTTCACAATCTTATCTCGTCTTGTTACCATTTGCAGAGTTGTTTCTTCTCATGAATGCATGTGTTGAAATTTCTAACTAGTGCGTGCAGGAATATGATTTTCTACCTGCCACATTATTTCTCCTACCTCTCTACTCACTCCCTTTCCCACCTTCATAGAAAATTCCCCCCTTGTAGATAACTGCAAGAATTTTCCATAGGGTTAGTGAAGTGCCCCTATTGGATCCCCAGCCGAAAGGCCACCACATAAACCCACCTTTTCACGTGCATGCATATATGAAAGCTGCACTGGTTAAGTAGAGGGACTTAGATTCCTAGAGCGTTGACAAGGAATCCAAAAATTTTTCCACCCAAAAAATTTCCTCGCCAAAGATTTTTGGCACCCACCGTGGGGTAGATTTAATAGCATCTACACCTAAATGCGATTGCAAGGTCAGAAAATTAAAAATTCAAAAAAAAAAAGAGGAAAATTTCTGAAATTTGAATGGCTATTTGAGCCACATGGATTCAAATCATGGCTGTTTCGGGAAACCCTCTTGTTGAAAGACCCAAATTTCTCTTCCACATCCAAGAAGATGTTACTTGAGATTTGAGGGAAGCTATCTGGCATAATAGACAAAGTGCCAACCACTACTTCATTACCACAAGAATTTTGGACCTTGAAGAAGAACGCACTATTGAATTGGAGAGGCAAAGACAAATTCTAGCACCACAAAGAAGAGCATAGATTTTCAAGCTGGCGGATAGAAGATACACCTAGCAACAGAGACAAGGAGGACAAACTGATCCCATTTTTGAGGAACTTCAAAGGAGGCAAGAGCTACTCAGAATCGAGAGGCCTCCTTTTCAAGCTACTGGCCACGTTTGGAACCTGAGTGTTGCTAATCCTTTGGATGGTGAATTTCCATACATCAACGAGAACCTTGAATATTTCACTGATGTAGAGACTGAAGAAGAAGCTAGAGACAGAGAAGCAAGAGTTGACGAAGAAAAAAGAGCTCAATTCGAAGAAATTGAGAGACTTCAAGCCAAGGCAGATGAAAGAGCAGCAGTAGAAGTCGTAGCCTTAGTAAGGTTGGAAGATAGAAATAGAAATATAATGAGGGATCATGAGCATGAATGTGATCGTGAGGCCCGTAGGCCTAATGTACCATAGGGAGGAAACACCGGTCCATTAGCTCTTGCTCAACTACTCCATGAGCTACTGAGAGGCTCGAGAAAAAACTTCGCAAAATTTAGAGGGGATGGTTCTCAACTCCCTAAAGAGCATGTAACAACATTTATCACTGCTTGCAGTGTGTTGGGTGTTGAGGACGAAGATGTGTCAGTCTGACTCTTTGTGGAGTCACTTCAAGAAAAGGCTGCCGAATGGTTCTACATGCTACCCCCGAGGTCTGTCACCTGTTGGGAAGATATAAGAAGTGCATTCGAACATAGGTTCAAGACCACGAAATATTGCCAGGATATCTTGGTCCAATTGGTACAAATGAAAAAAGAAACCTCTGAGTCAATGAGATACTTCGTAGCAAGATACAATAGAGTAACAAGAAGAATCCCTGAAGATGTGGTACCTTCTGAAAATAATTTGAAGAGATTCTTCATCAACACCTTGCCATCAAAAGTAGGTTTCTTCCTTAGAATAACCCAACCAAGAACATTAAGGGAAGCTTAAGACCATGCAATAGAAATTGATGACAATCTAATCTTATTTGGTAAAGTGAAAAGCCCAAATGGGAAGCAAAAGGGTCAAAATTCAAGTTCTGTCACCACAAATCCAATGTTCCAAAAAATGGAAAATGACTTGGTTTCCTTAAAGAAGCAGCTATCTCAGATCACAATGCAGAAATGCTTCAAGAAAACCAAACCCTCTAGATAGGCCAAGGATCTATCCACCATCCTTGTCAGCTTGCTCTTGAAGCACCACTAGTCAATGCCATCTATGACACCAAAGAGCCAGAGGAGGAAGCATAGAAATTGATGAAACTGAAGAAGGAAAATATAGAAGACTATGAAAACTATCTTGAGGTCGAGGAAGTTGATATGCACAATGGCCTAATTGAGTACGTTGATGATGAAGATGAATATGATGAAGAAGATCCAAGTTTCTCATGTGTTTTTTTCACTCGTGCACAACCCAAGAAAGGTGTTGTGTCCTCAACTGTTGTAGTAAATAATAAGAAGAATAAAGAAGATTCTCCTCTAGAGGTCACTCAAAATAAAATAATTAGGAGAGGATCATCATTACCACCTTCTATGGAGTTCATCCAAAGGAAAACCAAACTCACTGGTGGTATCAGGGATCATTCTACTATGCCAAGTAAGTTATCTAACTCTTCTCCCAGCTCAAAAGTTGCTAAGAACAATTCTCCTTTAAATGTTGTTCCTAAAAAAACATCTAAGGTTTCAATCAAAAGCTATACCTCAAAAAGGAGAATTCAACACCCAAAGTAGAAAAGTCTCTACCATTTAAATCTTCCTCCATTTTCAGAACCTCTTCCTTACTCACCATAACCCCATTTGACTTTGTGGAACATGCAATCAAAACCAAAGTCCAACTCTCAGAAATAGAATACCTACAAACACAACACCCTGCCCAGTTTGACAGGTTCATTAATACAGTTCATGGTGGTAGCCCTGTATCCTCGAGTCCTAATTCTAAAGGCTTATTGCCCACACCATCCACACCACCTTCCCAAAAAGATGCTATCCCTCAGTGCCTCCAAAACCAACAAGGGTTGAACCTTTCTACCTATCACTCCTCATTAAAGGCTTCCAGCTAAATAATTATATCATATATTTTAGAGGCTCAGATAATGTGATGCCAGTCAAAGTTGAAAATTCTCTAGGCCTCAGCTTGACCCAGGTAAATAGCACCTTCTACTCAATGGAATCCAAAGAAGTGCCATTGAGTAGGAAGAATCAAAGATGCACAGGTAGCACTAGCTGATTTTCTAGACAAGAAAGTGCTCCTAACCATACTGGTAGAAGAAATCCCAACATTACTAAAGTATGCTACTCAGATGTCTAGGCCTACTCTTATAATGAACTCAGAGATCCTGGGCGGAGCCATAAGGAAATGCATTGGTCATCTACAACTATCCTTTGTAAGTACGGTGAGATTAAGCCCTTGCTAGCCAGAAACAAAGATGCCGTTCACAACCCAAAGGTTGTTGATTATCCATCAAGGAGGACATTAACTTTCAAGATTGCCTAATGCAAGGATCATCTACTTCCCATCCACCATTCAACGAAAAGTGGCTAACATTGCCACTGCTAATGGCGGAAGAGGAAGATCAAATGGTGACAATAAGGATATTCGATGGTAGATTTTCGCAACCTAAACCAGGCATCACGAGATGGTGTAAAATTGTACTCTCCTTCCATATCAGTTGGACCCATTATCCTGCAAGCTAGTCAATTAGATAATACAAATAACATTTCATTACTATGATGGACTACTCTTAGGAATGAGTGTAGCAGAGGACATGGGAATCAAGAAACTGGTAGATGCTGAGGTGATGCACAGGTTGTAGTAAAGTAGGTCCTCTACAACACCTATCAGGGGAACTTTTTCCTACAGAAGAATAGCATTTTTGCCTAATCAAAGTGCAGGAGCTACATTCCAATCTTTTGATGGATTTGGCCATTCAAGCTATTCTAAAGCATTGCATAATGTCATATATCTTGATGATCTCTTACAGTATTCAGCTTCCAAAGAAGAGGGGAGATCATATCTATCGCTTGGTAATAGGTACAAAATGACATGGTGTAGGAAACATGGCATATCAGGCCTAGTATACCAAAAAAGTGCAAATCCTTTGCAAGTCTTCAATGATGATAGGCAATTTATTAGGGCACATTGTAGAACAAACATGGAGCATTTCAATAATCTGATCTTTGACAGGAGGTGAAAATCCATTCACCGAGCATTAGCACTAACCACAAGTAGAGAAAGGAGTTCATTCATTCTTCGAAAAGGTGAACTTTCGATCGATGATTTTGTGCCTGAGTAATCAAACTGAAAGTTGATAAAGCACATTCCCAAAGGGCCTAGTCTTATGATGAAGACCACTTTGACAAACTTCAAATGGATTCAATGAAGGGAAGGAAACATAATCTTGAAGAGATCAAGAAATCTTTTTGCCAATGGTCCGAATCATTGGTATCTCCATATTTTAACAAAGAATGGTCAATCATTGGAAATTGTTGCTCGCCTGATCAGAAAACATACAGGTCTCTACCATCCTCATTCAAGAAATAATGATGAAGGCATGGAAGAACCTATTGCTTATCATGAACTCAAGTCCTTTGAGCCTAGCATTGAGCATGGGAAATATGATTCTAACCAATACAGTGGTTGAGCAATGAACTTTGCAGGTGATCAAGGTTGTAAAAAACTACAGGTTTTACATCCTCAATTCCCATATGGTGGTGATGGGTCACTGGTAGTGCAATAAAATCCATCTTTGACACAGCAAGATCCCAAAGCTAAGAGAGGAAATTGGATTGCAAAGAATCAAGAATATGACTTGGAGATTAGACCCTCCAATCTAGTAAGGGGAAATGGTTTGTGCAAGTTGATTGTTGAAGATGAAACACTCAAATTTCAACATGGTGAAGAAAACTGTGCTTGCTCAACTTGTTCAGAAGACAACCCACAAGGTTCTCTTTGTCAACACTACTAATGAGTGGTATGCAGATATTGCCTATTACCTCACTTATGGAGAATGTCCCTTCCCATCTTGATTACAAGAAAAGGAGAACACTCAAGCTGAAGGCAGCTAAATTTGTGATATCCGGAATCATGCACTTTACAAGAAGAGGCCTGGATGGTTGTTTCCTCAGGTGCGTAGATAAAGAGCAACAAGAAAAGTTGCTTAAGCATACCATGACCAAGCATGTGGTGAACATTTTTCAGCAATGGTCACTGCACACAATATTCTCAGAGGTAGGTATTATTGGCCTTCTCATTTTTTTTGATACTCAGAGATTAGGTTTCCAAATGCATACCATGCCAACAATCTTCGTTGGAAAACAACAGTTAGTTGTATTGCCTCTTAGGCCTGTGATCATTAAAGAACCATTTAAACAATGGGGGTTGGACTTCATTGGTGTGTCTGAATCCCTCATTCAAGCACGTTGGGCATACTTATGTACTCACAGCAACAGACTACTTCACTCAAATGGGTGGAATCCATTCCGGACCAAACAAGCTAACTCTACAAACAATATGCACCATTGCATCAAGGGAATACATCATTTCCATTTTCGAGTGCCTCAAAAGATTGTTGTAGATAATGCTACTTATTTCTCTTCAATAGAGTTGACCGAGTTCTTTATATAACACATAGAAATCTCTCTAGTTCTTCATTCTTCTAACTACTATCCATAAGGAAATGGTCAAGCTGTAATCAAGTAACAAGAACATTGTGACCATTGTTCTTCGAAAGCTTGTTGATGAGAATAAAAGGAATTGGCACAAGGTTGTATGATGCATTGTGGGATGGAAGAGGATCACTCCCAAGAAGGCCATAGGTATGTCACCTTTCGCAGCTACTGTTTATGGAGTTGAAGCCAAAATCCCCATCACAAATTGAAATTCTCAGATCTCAAGCTGTTGCATTCAATATTTGGAAGATGGCGGTACAAGGATTCCATTGACAAGCAGGATCCTTTTTCTTGAGAAGCTGGAAGAAAATAGATCTCCAAGTGGTGGATCGCATTAAAGAACATTTTAAAAAGTGAAGAATACTCTTTGAAAGAAGGACCAAGGCAATGAGAGTTCACAAGTTGGAGATTTTGATCCTGCTAGTAGGACAAGAGAAGAGAACTGAAATTATGGCAGATCATGGAAATGTTCTGATTCATTTGTGGCTTCTTGGCCCATTTCGAATTCGAATGGAATGCTTGATCCATGAGTGAGAACACTTTTCTTCTTCTCATACTTGGATGGAACTGCTATTAGGATTGCCTAGAAGTGGGAAATATTTAAAGTTGTATCATTAGTGAAAGTGATTTGTCCCAAGCCTTGTACCATAGTGATTGCTAGGTATTTTTCCCCTTTTCACGTTGTGTGGTTTTGTTTCCTCTTCCAATTGCTGTTGTGTGTATAATTTTGTTATGTGTGTCTGTGTTTCCTTCTTCCAATCTTTCTCTCCTCAAAGTTGTATATGACTCTACAAAGCCCAATGGATAAGGCATTGGTCATACGAATTATATGGGTTAGAAATTGACATTCTAAATGTCCTCATGTCATGTTTTCACATGCTTCAGTCCATGTCATGTCCCTAAGCTAGAGCCAGTTATTGTCACTCCTCAAAAATCCTCCTTCATTTTTTCAATCTAAATTAAATCATTTTGAGCAAGTCATGCCCTTTGAGAATTGTGCCTCTTCTAATTCTAGTTCCAGCAGCACCGACCATTTATGACTGGTTTCTTGGTTCTTTTTGAAGTATGTTTGGAACCTAATTCATCTTGATGTTTGATTTCTTCCGACTTTCCAGTTTAGACGACGTAAAGAATTCATTCTAACTCGATTGTCAACATTTTGAGATTGGCATTGATGAGATTCTTTTGATTGGCCAAGGTGGACTCAATCAAACCTGAGGAGTTATTCTTTGTCACTTTACCTTAATTCACGAAAGAAGTATTATTGAAAATCGCGAGCCCGAAAATAGTGGAGAAAATAATAAGGTCTGATCTCCGCAAAGTTCAATAGGATGAATGCCACGTGTTCAATTTCTAGAGCCAAAATACCTTATAAAGCCGAAGTACCCCAATGGGGGAAGATTTAAAACTTTAAGTCTTTTAGAGTCTTGAAAGTGGCGAAGCAAGTTGAGCAATACCTGTGGCTCTATAACCACAAAATGATGCTAATGTAATTGACTGGTCAAAGTGAGCCATGGAACTCCGGCAGGATTTCAGTTTTTAGCTTACTGGGAAAAAGTCAAAGGTTTAATGTGACCGCCCAGCCTCAAATTGTGCCAGTCATTAACACGGGAGTGTAGATCATCGACGGAGAAATTTGTGAATTTGAACCATTTTTATTAAAGGGGGCTAAAGTTAAAAAGTTTCGCAAACAGCCGCACCAAACACAAAGTAACAAAGTCAAATCTTGGGCCACGTGTCCTCGTTGAAAAGTCAAATGCGGGTCGAGCGGAGGGTAAGAGCTCTCTTGCAAAGCAATTTTTTGAGAAACTAATTTCATCAAAAGAGTCATAAAACGGCATAAAGTGAGCCTGGCCATCTCCAATCATGTTCTATGAGTGGCTGAATTTAAAGGCAAATTAAGGTTGCATCGAACGGTCCAAACTTCAATCTAACAGGTGATTTAATGGTTACGGACATTAAGCAATATTCTGTTTTTCATCCCACCATGGTAAGTTTCTCTAAGGAACGCCCACGAGATCCCAAAAGTGGCCCGCAATGATCTGCATTCAAATGTACGGTCACGTGTTATGCACTTGGTATACACTAAACTGCCAGGTGAGTGGGCTCACAATGTTCCAAATGTGCCAAATCTCTGTAAAGGCAAAATGCAAAAGGAATCCTCCACGTTGGCAAATGAATTTTCTTGTACGTGGATGAATCTGGTTCAAAGTGTTCAAAGGACAAGATAAACGATTCAATATGCAAAAGATTATTATGAAGGAATGCAAGTGGTACGTGACCAAATGTTTTTATTGAAAAGTCTAGCTTACGGTTCTCAGCATTTGTATCTTTCTTCCGAATTAAGGATCTGAATGGACGCGAACTAATTCTAAAAGAAATGCAAACCGCTTCTTACAAGATTCAACTTCAGTCATTGGAATGACAGTTGTGCCTTACATTCTCTGGACGAGCAATTTCTGATCCTAGCAAGTGGACAAATTACGTAGCCAACTTGTCACAGGGTCAGTGGAGTGCATATGTGATCTTGGTTAAACTACCATTGAATCCACCTTTTTTACATGCGTATAGGCTAATTGCAAAAAGTAGAGGGACTTAGATTCATCCATTAGTGTATGTCTTTGGAAAACCCAAATTATTCCTACAGGAAAAGTTAAAACTTCCATTTCCACATTATGTATACCCATCATAACTTCACATGTAGGCTATATAGAACACGAATCCTCATCGGAGAAGGACTGTTTATTAGGGGCATTTCACTTTGATGCCACACCAAATCTTGATTATAAAGGCCATTTGTAGTTCCCCAATCTCTTATTCATAATCTCAACTGCCATTTCGCACCCCATGTAATCTTATATCAATGCACATGCATGTTAATTGGTATAATTTCTATGACTGAATGCGTGATAGGAATCTACCCCGTTTCTACTTCTCCACATTATTTACAATCATGACCTCATCATTCTTCTTCACCTAGCTTGCATCACTCTTCATCGTTTCAATTGTGTCCATGTGAGCAGCAACTACAAGAATTTAGAACAGAATTATTAGGATCAGCCCCTTTTGAATTTCCATCAGACTGAAAGGCCACCTTTTGATATTCCACCTTTTCAATCACATGCTAATTTCTACAAGAACAGCTACTTCACAGGGTTATCCCAAAGTAGAGGAGCATAGTAGTTTTCTTGAGCTTTGCAACCCAACTAAGTATTTCCCAGCTAACATCAGTCCCTTATCATCATAGATGGGATTGTCATCCATGTAATCCTCTCGCTTGTTCTCTGAATCAACTCAATTTCTATTTCATGCTCGTTTGAATTGAGTGATGGTTGAAATTGCTCACAATCATCACCTTACACTAGGACACCCAATCCTGCCCCATAATTACACCTTATGGGTATTGAATTTCTGAATACCACTCTTCTTGTACGTCCTCAACCACATGATTCAATTTTCCCTTTCCCTTCACCTTAGGTGACATGGTTGTTGGTTTCCTTTGTGTCATGTTGTGAAAATCCCAACTTGCCTCTCAATTATTACCCTTTTGTGCCTTTGACATCTTCCTGAAATACCTTCCTTTCACTCCACTTATTCTCCTTACATGCTTTCTCCTTCACTATAATATTTTCCTTAATTCAAATACCCTAGCTCCACAAGCTTTGTAAACCCTATCTCTAAAAGAAACTTTGCAAACCCTACTCATAAAACAACCCCCATGCCTTTCTCAAGCTTCTAAATTTCTTCTGAAAAAGCTCCACTACTAGGCCACGTGTGTTTTTCAGATCTGGTACTGATTTTATTTGTTTGCACTCAAATTCACATGAAATTTCACCAACTTGCACTTGAAAATGCCCAAATTATTTCGTAAGGTAAGGTAAAAATGAACACTCCCTAACACCCCTTTTATAGGTGCCCAAAATTTTATCACATTAAATTGCTTTTCACCTACCACTGTATTGCAACTTTAATTATGCTTTTCCTACTTTTCACATGCTTTTTTCTTTGTTGTATTCTGTGCATTGATAGTGTAACCTTATGGAATGCTCACTATGTCCTAGGCCATAAACCTCCTCACGCATGCTTCTCTGTGTGCACTATAGTACATAATCCTCTGCACCATATACCAAGTAGTTCAACCTGTTACTACCTACCTCATGTTACATTACGATGGCCCCTTCCTCTCGTGGTATTCAACTGATAAATTCTTCATGAGCACCATCATCCTTGGAACCTATAACACATATTTCCTATATTGGTGCATCATTCTTAACAACATCCCACCTTTATACCATTCGCGCACTCAGGTCACCAACTTCACCGCAAGTCCAAGTACCAAAAAGATCTCTTTTTCATGCACTTCACCTGGTTCACCCCACACTAAAAGTATGTGTGGTCCTCTACGCATGAACTCAATAGATAGTAATCAACTTCCTACATGCAAGCACATGCTTATTACAACAAAACAAGGAAATAAATAAATGAAATGTAAAAAAAAACATGAAAGGAAACCTAATCTAAGTGGCAATATTTCCTTATTACAAACACCAAGAAGCTTATTTATAGTAGGGATTCAACCTACTCCCATTGAAGTAACCGGGAAACATGGTGCCATCCAGTTCCTATAATTGACATGCACCTGATTCAAGTATCTTGGTTACTACAAAAGGTCCCAACCAATGCACCTTCAATTTCCCTAGGTGGTGTGCAAACTTGGAGTCATAAAGAAGGACCATCTTCCCAACTTCAAATGCCTTGTTCTTAATGTGCCTATCATGTCAGAGCCTTCTATCTGTGCCTTCTCATTATTTTGGCTCTAATGCATAATGCATGCCACTCATCTAATTACATTAGTTTCTCAATGCCTTCTTCTACAACTTGTTCATCAACCAATCCACCTACACGTGTAATAATACAGGGATGGTATAAATAAATTCAACTGGTAGTACTACTTCTGTGCCAAACACCAACTGAAAGGGTGTGACCTTGTTCAACATTTTATAAGTGGTCCTGTAAGCCCAAAGTACAACTAACACTTTATCATCCCAATCCTTTCTTCCAACATCACAAATATTTGTTCAACGTTTGTCCCAAAATCTTGTTGAAAGCTTCTGCAGTACCATTAGCTTGAGGGTGATAAGGGGTAGTTTTATGGTGTGCCACCATAAACTCTGCCAACAAAATTCTGATTGTCTCATTCAAGAAATGAGTTCCTCTATCACTTGGTCAAGCTTAATGGACAACCATACATGCTAATAATGTTTTCCCATAGGAACCTTGTTGTTGTGGCTACAGTACAATCCTTTAGTAGGTGCAACCTCTGTCCCACCTTGTCAAATAGTTTGTGCAATTGATTATATAGCGCACTCCAATCCTGGTGTGCAAGTGGTGCAATAGGCCCTACAAATTCAATGGCCCACTTTCTCAAAAGGTTCCACACTCACAATAGGTCTAAGTGGAATCTCATCTCTATTTCCAGGCTTTCCAATGACACTGACAATGATCACATGATTTCACAAGAGCCTTAACATCTTTGTATAAAGTTTCCCACCAAATAATAGCCATCAAGATCTTGTGCGTAGTCACATCACCTACATAATGTCCTCTTGCAATACCTCCATGAGATCCTCCATAATAGCCTCACGCTCATGTTCAAGCACACAATGGCGCAAGACCTCATCTCTACCCATCTTGTACAAGTATCCACCAATCAGCTGATAAGGGTTGTGCATATAACAAGCTTTTTTCTCCAATGTCTTCATCCCTTCATCGCAAGACTAGTGCAAAAATACTACTATATCTTCCAAATTTGTGGGTGCGTGGTTCAATCTGAACAACTGTGCATCAGGACATAGTGTCCTTCAATACTTCTGCATCCTCACTAGAATTGATCCTTGATAAGTGATCAAGCCCTGAATTGCTCTTTCCTAGTTTTACAACTGTGAAATCAAACTCCTGAAAAAGAAGTATCCACTTACAGATGCGCCCTTACAAAATAGGACTTGTTGAAAAAATATTTCAATGGCCATATGATCTGTATAAAATATAAAGGGTGTAGCCAACAAGTATTGATGAAACTTATGAAGTGCGTAGATCATAGACAATTCCTCACGCTCAGTTGTAGTGTAATTCTTCTCTGCGGGGTGTCAACTTCTTGCTTGCAAAGTATATGGGATGATCCACATTTCCTTCTCCAGGATGTGCCAAGACTGCACCAATTGCCATACTAGAAGCATCAACATGTACATGAAAGGGTTTATCCCAAGAAGGAAAGAACAAAATTAGAGTTGTGGTAAGCTTTTCCTTCAATGTTTCAAACGCCTATTGTTTGCATGTCACCCCAATAAAATTTCCCTTTCGATCCTTGAGTAACTCTTCCAAGGGCGTAGAAATATTTCACATATCCTTAATAAATTTTCTATAGTATCCCAGTATGCCCCAAGAATACATGCACTTCACTTTAATTGGTAGGTTCTTCTAATCCCAAAATTACAACTATCTTGGTAGGGTCTACCAATAATCCTTCCTTGCAAATTATATGTCCAAGTAAGGTTTCCAAAAGGTGTAGAAAATATACACTTTTTAATGTTAAGAGAGATACTTAACTACCTACACCTCTCAAACATGAGCCTCAAATTATCATAGTGATCCTTGACTAAATAGTCCATAAATAGTCCAATCATATAAATATACCTGCAAGAACTTGTGAATCAAATCATGAAAAGCCTACACAACAATGCACAAGAACACTGCTGGTGCATTCTTCAATCCAAAAGGCATAAACTGTATATGAAAAACTTCCCCATTCAAGTGGTGAAAGTGGTCTTTTCATGGTCCTCTTTCACGATGCGCACCTGATGATAGCCTAAGAACCCATCTGTAAAAGAGTAAATCTCGCGCCCTGTAACTCCTTCAAGGATTTCCTTCTGTGAAAGGTGTGGGAAAAGGATATATGACACATGAAGCATTCAATTCTCTGTAGTCCACACAAATCTTGATCTCCCATATTTCTTGATACTAATAACCATAGGGACTAACCCACTCAGATTCCTCAATAGGTTCAATAATTCCAAACTTGAGAATTTTATCAATTTCCTCCTTCACCTTCATGCACAGGTTAGGATTCATCCTATAAGGAATCTTCCTAACTGGACGTGTGCCCTCTTTCAACTTAATCTTCATCTCTCCTAGTGAAGGGGTGTACTCCCTTTAACTCATGATAGCCCTATGGGAACAAGTCCTGGAATTCGTGCAAGAGCTCAATGATCTTTTTCTACCTCTTGTTCTGACCAGTAATCCCCAATGATTGCCTCCTTAGGGCATCCTCTGTGCCAATATTAACCTTTTATTCTTCATAGGCTCATGGTACACATGGGCCTTTTCATCTGCAGTGTCCATTACTTTGTGCACACAAATTTTGTATGGCTAATCTTCCAAATTTTCAACCTCTTCATCATCAATTATGTATACCATTTTTCCTTTTTATTTATCTTTCCAGGCACAACCCATTTCCATGTCCTTTGTCTCCTTTGTATCTGGGCATGCCTCGCGATCAGGTTCTATAAGTAATTCAAGCATAAGCTCTTCTATTTTGTGCTATCCCCCAATGTGATGCACTTCATAATTTATAGAGCTTCATGTACATGTAGTTTATTAGAAAAATAATCGAAATTTATGGACCATACCTGCAGTCATCTCATGCCAGTTTGCAGTCTCCCTGTTTTATTTTTGCATGGACATACCATGCGCACATGCACATCCCTCCGCATAATGTGGAGTAGAACTTATGTACCCATAGGGATGGTGGTAAGGCCTCATAGCCTTGCGCCCATAGTATCTCACAATTATGGACGTGTATCAAAGTAGGATCCTTCCCATGATATTGGCATATGTGTGAAGGTACATTTTCTGAGTAAACCTTATAGAAAAGGGTGATTCTCACTTCTCATCATTCCAAAATGTTATCTCTATGTGTTTCCCTCCAACACGGGTACTATCCTACGCAAGGTATAGACCAACATGTTTTTATTCTATCTCCTTCATTCTGCCATTGAATCTCCATGGTTGCACAAGAATGTATCAAGCTTCCCTTCACTAGTATATTGTAATACCCGAGTTGAGCCTATCCACCTCACCATGCATGTCCAATCATCCTGGGGACTCATCCCTTAACTTTGCACCTGACCATCTCATATGTTTCATGAACCCAATTATCACAAGAAACACTAGTAGTGTCACTTACTGATACTACGTGTTTCCCACTGAAGCACGCCTTCCTTGGATGGTTCCACATGTTCTGGATCACATACTATCTATGCATAAATCCTATTAAGCTCTTCTTCACTTAAGGGCTCAACATAATTTCTCTACCTTTATATCATTCAGAGGTATGATCACATGATCATCTTTGTTCTCAAAACTGAATGTATCTCTTATTGAAGCGCATATCAACATTGTTTGCATAACACCAAGGATGTCCAAGTAATGCTGGAAAATTGTCTGCTTTAGCAAGCTCTAATACCTCAAAATTCCCTAGTAAACTTGGATCCCTGAATAGTAATGGAAGCATCCTTCAACACCCCAATAAACATAACCCTAGTTTTGTTTGCCATATACAACACATTGGAAGATGGACTATAATGTCAATCTGTCCATCTGGTTCCATGCATCCAAATTTAGAACATTGACTATCAGCACATGTATCTATCAAAATATTACTTACCAACCACCCATCAATTACTGCATCAAGTGTAATCTCCTTGTCAGATTCATGGTTATGTGGTGGTAAGTTTACATATAGTATCTATGTCACTTCGCTCAACTCTAGCACGTGAAACCTTCTCTCACAATCATTCCTTTAATAATCAGGGATGATATTATCTTGTCGTAAAATCTTGTAGACCTCCTTTAAGTCATCTAAATCCTTCCGTAGGAGCTCAACATTCTTCACGTGCTCACTCTCTCTCTCTCGCATATTATTTTAAGCATTATATCTCACCCTGCATCTCTCTCTGATCACTCCCATAGTCTCTTGATAGACCTCCTTTCTAATGTGCAACATCTAGATACTTAACATGTATAATATCTTATTTCTGGATGAGAGGCTTAGCCTTCAGAAGGCTCACGCGTGTGTGCTGCCTCCATGCACATAGTCACTAATAGGGGCTGTAACTCTGGATCAAGAATCTTCTTAGGAATCCATATATCAGCATTCATGTGTGTTATACCTTGATCATCTCCATGCATTTTCCTTCTTCTTAGCCTTACTCATGTGCTCATATAGGTCTGGATAATCTTCTAGCTTATGCTTTTTCCCACACCATGTGCAGACTATATTATGTGGACAATACTATATTATGTGGTTGGTAATGATCAGGGGACCCTGCAAGTGTAACAAGTTCCACGTGTGAACTTTCCTCTACCACCACCATGACCTCAACCTCGATATCCTCCTCAGAATATTCCATTCCTATTATTCCCATTATTTCACGGTCTTCATTACTTTTTCCTTCCTGCTCCTTTGATCCACTCACCACTAGTCTGGTACAATCTTGTTTCAATAACTTCATGGATATGGTCAATCAGTCTACAATCAACTATATCATGGGTATGGGCATCACAAATTTTACAATACATGGATAGGTTCTTCTGAATCACGTGCTGTAAGAGTGGAAAATTTCACACATCATGATTCTTATGACAAAGCTCAAAAGACTATAACAACTGTGCATACACTATCCTTTAGGAAACTATCTTTAGTGTGTCCCTCCACATTATCATAATCAGATTACCATATACCCACTTTTAGTCTCATGCATGGAATTTAGTAGAGATAACTTCTCCAACTGTTTTGCCATAGCTACTATCTATGCCTCTAGAAAAGGACTAACTCTTTTATCTACACTTTTAACCACTTTAGCACACAAATTTGCTTCCAAATCCTTACGCGGATCAATATGTCTTATGAGATAAATCTATTTAGAATGGAGTCATCAACCCTCCAATGAACCACTATGCATGCTGACTTGGATAAATATCATAAGACAATTTAGACAACAATGTCTTAAAATGCATGCATACTCCCTGACACTTTTTAATAAACTTGGCTTGATATCTTTGAGCGTACTAATACTTTGCTACTCAAACTCTAGAATGTGAAACTCAACCAAGAATGTTGTGCACAGAGCATCATAATCCACACAGTCTTATGTGGGTCATACTTCCTGTACCAACTATGTGTGCCCTTGAAGTGTAGTGGAAAATTGACTTTCCTTTCTGTTTGAATCTGTAATCCCTTTAGCGCACCATAGTAATTCGCACTTATGCACATGTTCTGCCACATCCTCCGACCTTTGTACTTCTGGAAAGTGGAGAGACATCTCAAAGTAAACTTGAGGTGTCTTCTGAAGTGGTTGTTGAGGTTGGGGTCTGATGAGGATGGTTTAGTGGTGGATGCTGTTATGGGTTGTGGTCCCTATCCAGATCCAGATCCTAAACCTCCACCAGGGTTTCCTCCGTGCGGTGGCCAACCCGATCCTCATGAGCCTCCTGCGCCCCCTGTTGTGGATTGTAACCTAGTTGATGAACTTCCCTTGTGTCCCAGTTGTAGTACTAAAATAGACACCTACGGTCTGCACTATCACAACAACCAAAATTTTCTTCTAATGGTTTGTGTGCCAATACTCTTCCCTGTTGATGTTCCTGAAAACAATCCTGCAAGAGTATTCCCAAACACTGGTGCCTATACTGTGCTTCCATGGGTGTATTACTAGTCTGATGTACTTCCTGATTTAAACAAAATGATGTCTACCCATATCTGTATGATTACCTTAACTATTCTATCCTTCAACTATCTATGGATTGGAACACCTAGCACAAGGGCTAGGTAGCCAGGCTGAGTCAGATGCATGCCTATGGTTCTCATTCTCTCCTCTGACATGCTCTCATTCTAAATTTGGTGGGGAATCTCTACCACACTTTCCCAAAGTTGGGAGGACCTGATGTTTTGGCTCTTCCTCTTCTTTCCACGAGAGCTTTAAAACTTTGTGAGCCATCATTCTCCTCAACTCCAGCGCTGCCTCAATTTCCCTCTCTCGCATGTGCTTCATTATACTTGAACCATCTATCTTCTCTCTCCTATCTTCTAAGGCCTCCATCTTCTCCACACCTGCTCCTTCCCCTACACATGGTGGTAGGATTTAGCTATCCATAGGTAATTTATCCAAATCTAGTTCTATCATCAATATCTTGATTAGCCAAAGGGATAACACATAGATAGGATCCTTTGGGCTCAAGCAAAAACTTAAACTCAGCTTCTCTAGGCATGAATACATAGAAATAACATATTTCAATGTATAATTGTGTAACACACCAGCCCACCATATGATCTACAACTCTAGTCCACTCCTCATCTTCATCAAAAAGATCTTGATAATCTTCCTGTGTCCAAATCCTCGGTCTAGGATGCCAAGCTTTGTTTGATGCGTATGCTGCCAACCACTGGTACAATTCTATTGGAAAGAATATGAAGAATGTCTCATACAGTTCATGATAAATATTATCTTCCACCCACTTACATGCATTGAAGCTAGGTCCAATACTATACCTCTATGCAAACTTATCTTGGTCATCTTCTACCCAACTTTCAATGCTCTCCAAAGATAATCAATAAGCCATCTGCATGCAACATCCTTGACAGACAAGTTGAAAAGAGGTCCCGACAACTAAACCAAAATGTAGTCTTTTATTTCACTCAAGCATGCTATGTGTGTTGGCACCTCATTCAGAGAGATCTGAATACTCACCCAAAGCACGTGTAACTACCAGGTCCCTCCTTTGTGTTTTCTTGACAAGAAGTTAGCATGCATATTACCATGATAATTGACCAAGTAATCCATTAAATACAGATAAACATTGCATTCACTTTGGAAACACATATAATAAGGAAACAATAATAATTTAAACAATAACCAAGATCAATGCACACCATTAAATTACCATATTCAGACATATCAAATACCATAATCCATCCACAATGATCCATTATATCAAAAGCATTACATACTGGAAGTTGAATACTAAACCATTCATTACATAAGTGCACTAGAGCCATGCACAAGTATCAATCACTAGATCTTAATCAGAGTAACATAAGTTCTAATAAGCATGACATGGTTTTTAATAACAAACCATTCATCAAGTATTTATAGGGGTGGGGACTTGCCCTTCACTTTCCATGTGCCCAAAAATAGCCATGTGTCCTATACTTGCATGCTCTACAAAAACTTGCTAATAATAGATTATATAAGAATATTTTGCTTTAATCCTATTAATAGCCAAGTCGTTGCATGTGATTTAATCCTTGATCTGCATGTGTCTTTATCCAAAATTATCCTTTAATTTTCCATAAATTTAGCCTATTTTAATCCTTTTCCTGGCCGACACTCCATCTCTACTTTTCCTATTTTTAGCTCAACCTGGAAAACTACCTAAGTCCTACATTAACTCATGTGTCTATGTATTCTTGTGCGCTATCTTGTCTCCCACCTGCACATGCCTTCATGTGCGCTAACCTAACTCTTCCACATGCAATGCGCTTCTGCGCATAACCTCTATACTCTTGTACTTAATCAATTTTTCCAATCAACACAATCTTATTACGCTTCCTCCTCCACTTAATCTAGATCCATCTCACCCTAAAGGACACAATTATAAAGAAAAATTTAGATGTGACTATCATCAATGCATTTGGCATCCTATTGATCGATGTTTCAAACTCAGGAATCTAATTCAAGATATTATCAACAAAAATGCAATTGAGATCCCTAAGCCTTTTGGTATCTACGTTGGTCAATGCAAACAAAAAGCTTAAAATATTTAATGATCCTCTCCCTAATCATAAAAAAACAAGCTGCTGAATCTTCATCTAATCATCCATATTGTGCAGTGTTTCCTCCTTCATCAGGGGCTCTTGATTTTCTAGTTGCTAATGTTGATGCATCTCCAACATTCATTACTTTCTTTGATCACAATTATCATGCCACATTCTCTTCTAATACATTACATAATCATGCTTCTATTGGACCTCATGCTATCAATAATACAATGATTGATCCATCAATTGATATGGGTGTGTGCTCTATTGCACGTCTTGTTGCTATCAACTATCCGCTCGCTCATATCTCATATCCAGTTCCCAAATCTTATGGTTTCATCAAGCTTCTAGTTACACTTGGGCCTCTCACCATGCTTGTGCCATTCATTTTGGAACCTTCATATCAAATGTTGTGGCATGCTCTTGGGACTAACATGAAATCCGTGCTAACTAGAGAATGAAAATTTCAAGTAGATATCTAATTATGTATCAAATTGATTCACAATAAGAAGAGACAATCATTTATCGTAGGAAAACCCTTCCACCATGTAAAATATGACCAAAACCTAAAATCTTAAGGTTTTCATTGCACAAACTACATGAATCTAACTTACATAGACCTACTCATAAACTAAGGCACATTCATGGTACTGTAACTCACCCATTTACACATGATTTTATGTACATTAAACTCATCGGTCTTCAATAGTCCAATCTTATATAGCCTAAGTCAAACTTCTCGGGCATCCATAAACATAATAGTTCACCAAAATTATTCCATCAGAGAACTATGTCTACATCATATAACCATGCACATCCATTAAAATAACACTCTTCATATAGGTGAACATCAAGATAATTTGGTAAAAATAATAAATGTAAAGCCTAAATCCAAGGTATAAATTTGAGTTCCTTCACCTAAGTTTCCACTCAGACTCATAGGTTTCATGCCAACTATTAAGTGCTAATTCCACCGATACATCATCTAGACCAAGTCATACATCATGAAAAATATGAAAGCATGGTCCAATATGCGTAATAATATCTTCACAAGCATCGGTTCAAAGACCCATTCCTCTTCACTTGTGTTGGGGGAGAAATAATTGACCTTATCATCGTAAGACTTTGTGGCATCATGCTCACTGCCCGCTCTTGAAGCATTATCAGGTGTCTGAGAAAGATGTAGGCTATCAAGCTCTAGTGTGGTTCACATTTAGTCTTTCTCATGCATCTTCCATCAACTTTATACACAGTCACGTGTATGATCATCACCCTATGACAGAGGTCTAGTTTAATGGTTGATACTCAACCTGCTGAGGGTATATATCTGAAAGGAATCTCAATTCACACTCTTAATGCTCTATGCTTCATTTAAGTCATATGAATTCTAGATAGCCACACTCATAAGTGCTAATTTCCCAATGACACACTCTAGTTCCATGGTATACATTATGGAAAATATGAGGGACATTCCAATACTTAATAATACTTCTTAGCTTGTTCAAAGACATCCTCTACACATCCGATGTTGGGGGCATGCTGATCCTATCACACTCATATTGCATAGTGGAATTTCAAGGTTTATCACTCCATTCCACAACATATTGCATATCTTGGTTGCATTATTCTTTATTTCTTATACTATTTACATGTTACACTTTGCTTCACATGCTATTCGATGGATATTTAGTATGTCATTATCATTTTTATGTACACATGCACATGTTCACTTATTATTTTTAGCGAATAAAAAATTTCTTATATATTTACATTTACAACATGGATTTTGACATTGTACCTCTTACCAGTCCTAATGAGGCTCCTGGGGGCATCTACTTTCGTACACACTACATGAGTCACTACTGTTTCATTTTATACTATTTCCTATTCTTACCAATCACACTACTCCATAGATATAGACACATCTTTAAATAATTTTTATCTTTCTAACATAATAATGGGTGAAAATTCACGGGATCACATTTTATTTGTAGGAACTATTTGCTACCATGGTTGTATTTGATACATGTTACTTGATAGGAGAAAATGATTCCATTTTTGTTATTATATAAAATATTATTTGCAGAGATATGCCCTATGTCTTGCTAAGGTTCATTTCTTGTATGATTTTAGCCACTTCGGTCCTTTTAGGTCTTGCAAAATTGTGAGTTGATATCCCATGTTTGTAACCCAGATTTTCGTGATCTACTTTGTCATTTGGTACTATTGCTTTAGATTAAACACTTAGTTGTTCTATTGCATACTTGAGCACTTTTTCTACTAACACATGTTTCTAGCCATCATTGTTTGCACGTGCCTTGGTTTCTACCATTCACATTCCCTCGCCTATGTAGGGTATTAGTTTTAGTATCAATGATCCAATCCTTTCCTTTAGGGAATTTCATGGATCCTCCTAAAGTAATGTCGCATGCACCCTAAACAAAGGGGGGTATACATTAAGGGTGAATCAGTCACCCCATACATGACAACTCAGAGCTACAGTACAGGAGATTGTACCATTACAAGGAACATAAAAATGGTTTTACAAAGTTTTAGAAAAGAACCATGGGAATTCTACCTTGGGTCCACAGCTCAACACAGATACCAGTGCCAAGATACAGACACTAGCATCCTTAACAGGAACTCCTGACCTTTCTATGGGTGCCTATGACCAAGGGTCTGTTATAGTCCTAATTTAGAAAATATCAACACAGTTTTCAATAGTTTATGGAGAATTTTTACACATTATAGGCAAAAGTCCTCATAGCAATAAGAATGCATTCTACCATATTTTTCTACTTGGTCCTTGGATCGAACTGGAACAAACACGGAAAAAAGCATGATCAAACCATCTGCATAATGGTGTATAAATTATATTTTGGAAGAAGTCAGGGATGGAGAATAACACTAGACCTTTCTCCTCAACACTCTTCTATCGTGGAGTGAGATCGCCCAAAAAACTCATTCTTGGCATGATGATTTCCCAAAAAACTTTCTCTTGGTGTAGAATATCATCCAAAAAATTTTGGATCATTCATACATAGATAATCAGGAACATTTGTCATCCCTTTCACTCTTCAGGGTTATCAGGTTGCAACTTTGGATCTTTCACTAATTTACATATTTACATGCTTTTAAAAAGTTTTCATAACACATGACTTTGACTACTCACATTTTTGGGCTCTTCTTTTAAAGGTCCATCCTTAATACGTTACATCAAGAAGCATTTTGTCCCACATCAGCTAGCATGGACAACAACATATACAAACGATGGTATAACATCATACACTTCACCCCTAGGGTCACTTCCTCTTCCTTTGCTCTCATGCTTCATTTTTTATCGACTTAACGCACTTTTCAAACTTGTCTCTTCGCCGTATGATTTTTCCATTGATCTATATGGTTATATGTGTAGACATCTCTTATCTATTTTATGTTATTGAGTATTTACTCAATGAACATATAAGTGGGGGCAAATGTAGACAAAAAATCACACACTTAGATACATTTCTAGGTCCTAATCACATACTACTATTCATATGATTCCTAAGCGAGAAAACTAGTAATTGACCATCTATCTTTGGCCTCTTTTCTATCTTTCTTACTTTTCCTCTTTGGTCTTACACACCCCACAACGCAGTCTAATATTCATTGCTTTATCTTTATTGACTTTAGACACTAGCACCCAACTAGGACGCCAACACCTATGCAATCTCGTCCTCCTCTGGGTTTCCCTGACCTCTTTGTATCTTACTCGCCTCTTTTGGGCCTCATTTATCTTTTAGGCATCTTGTTTTCTTATGGGTCAACCTTTTAGCAATCAATTATGAAATTGAAACCAAGGGAATCATATAAATACAAAGCTATGTGACCATAAAAAAGGACCAATCTCTAAGCATCTATTATCATCACCTAAGGTTGCATCCAAAAGGACATTCTAAGAGCATCAATGGCATCCATCTAACATTCAATCAAGGGACAAAGTGACTACATTTTCTACATACAAGCATAGGAGGGGAAGTTCATTTTTCCATCCACACATCTATTTACATTGATACATCTAGTTATCACTCACTATCAAGTGCATCTTGCACAAGAGCTTCCTAGGGCATGATTTCTACACACACGCACAAGAACTATGTACATGAAGTCTGATATGTAGTGCAACACTCAATTATAAGTTCACTCTGTAAGGTGACTCATCAGGGTCAGTTTGAATCCCCATTTACATATTTCTTTTTTAGGATTTGATGTGGTTTGGGGTTTTACAGGATATCATTTGTTTTTAGGTTACAGGTGAACTCTGTGATCATCCAGACGACATACAAGATGACCAAATAACAAAGGTTAGTGACCATCTTGTGTGACACAACAAAAATAAGTTTCTGAGGTATTGTTTGTAGTCATAGGTGCCCAACAGAGGTCTTTAGTGCCTAGGCGCACCCTTGACTAATCCTAGGTGCCCTAGTCCAAGGCTCATCTGGTACAATTACAAAATTTTTTGAGTACAGTTGCGATAGTCTCCTTATCATGTTCATTAATCTTCCAATCCAGAACACTTCTTGATTTATTATGAAATCAACTAAGTATTCTATTCCCTCTCTTGCACTTAGGGTTTCATAATTTTTAGCTTATTTCTTGTGTCGAGATATGTACTTTATCTGTTTATTTATCATATGTGACTATGAAATATATAGGGTTTTAGCATAAATTCAATATTGGTTAAATCATATGGTCCTTTAATACCCCTCTATGGTGTTGGATGTGCTATGCACTTGATGACTTTTGTTTCTCAATTGCAAAAATTGGGGACTAGTCACGCTCTAATCTTATTAACAAGTATTAACAATGGACAATCTACATCTCCAAGATAGTCAAAAAACTTTACAGATCTTCCTCTTCGTATAAAAACAAGTCTATTCTTTCTTGGTCTTTGCTATACTTTTATCATTTGAGTTATAGTTAAGGTGGTTCTATTATGGACCATTGACTACACTCTATGAAATACGGGTTCTCACTATAGAACATGTTAACGGGTGTACATATAGATAATGACAACTCCAACCAAAGGTACAAAGTGTGTTTACACTCTTAGGTATTAATTTACTTTAAGTGTATAATTTTTATTTCATACTTAAAGGGGGGATATGTAGAAACCCAAATTTGTATATACCATCAATGTGAGTCGTTTTGACATTCTCATTATTTTCACTGCTTGTGTTCCAACTTCTATAGACAAATCATTTGCATCGTATCCCCACTCAATGAATTTGTGTTTCCTCTCTCAAAATGGATGTGCAGTGTATTGATATGTGGAACACATATCATATGTATGTCACATTCTCACCTCATAAATGCAGTAGAAAGAAACACTTGACCTTTGCTCATCATGATGCAAAGTTTGATATGTAACACTCATACTATCACCCTGTCTAAGCACATATATATGTAGAGGGGACCAGGATGTAATTTTCATGGATCTAAGACCAACTTGTACAAGATCTTATAACCAACATCATCCTAGTAACATTAAGTGGCTCAATGTTTTTGGTTCAAGCATTATGTTCAAGGTCATGTTCCCTAATGTCCTCCTAGGTACAAACTTGTCATAATGATTCTTAGCCTTAGTATCAACATATATTTAAGAGAATGTGTTATATCAGGCCAATTGTATGAATAATGGAAATCATTTGGCATACATCATTACAAATATTAATACCAAAGTAACTCAAGGCTCCCGAATCTTCTAAAATTTTATGTACATCCATGATAGCTTGAAACTAATAGGGTACAATTTTGAATCACTCAACTAGTCCTTGAGGAGTTCAACTTCCCTCATTCTCAAAGGAGATGCTATCCAAACTATCAAAACTTCAATGTTCTTACCAAGA
This sequence comes from Taxus chinensis, assembly GCA_019776745.2. Taxonomy (NCBI): domain Eukaryota; kingdom Viridiplantae; phylum Streptophyta; class Pinopsida; order Cupressales; family Taxaceae; genus Taxus; species Taxus chinensis. Next base: position 839,342,702 of record CM034146.1, read on the forward strand.
GGGAGATCTATCTCAATTGTTTTGGTCATCAGTGGTATCAAAAAATTTCTAACTAGCTACACCCCATATAGATATTGTCATGTTAGTTGCATAACTATGTGTGGTTTGAGGCCTCTTCAGACTAGTATGCAAGATAATGATTGTGCACATATCACACTTATTATAGGGTATTTCACCCATGGTTAGGGTTTGAGTTTGCTTCTAAAAAATATTTCAATATGGTTTCACTGATGGTACAGACTTTTATGTTTTGACTAGTGACAAATAATTGTGTCATACCATTGTAAGGACATAAAGTTATATGACCTCGCTTCAAGATAGTTTCTAAGATCATATAACATTTTGCAATACCTATAGGTCATAAGTATGCTGATCATGGTATGAGTTTCTAACATTCCATACCAGTAGGCATTTTCTAGTGACATCCTCTAGAATGAAGCATGCATCTAGATTTAATACTTTGAGTTTATCTAGTTTGTGCACCCAGATCTCTATTGTATAACTCTTGTTGTCGTGCTAAATGTCTGGCATGCATAGGATTCACAAAATTTTGAATGTCATGAAAACCAAACCCACGCTTGATTTTCCTTTTCCCAGTCAATATAATACCTTTCCTCTGACCAACATTTCAATCCTGTAACCATCATTTTGGTCAAGATGAAAAACATGTGTACAGACATGATTTTAAAGCCTACTGTCATATCATGTGATTAAAGATAGTTTACCTAGCTTAATTCGATGAGTAGATTGTTGAGATCTACGTTTTGTAACAATGCTCCTGTTAGGACTGTCAAAAGGATTAATTTCAGTCTTTTTGTCACGTGGAGGACATCCCTCAAAAGCTAAACTTCATTATGACACAACCCATCTTTAGGTAATAATGTACCAGAGAGTAATTGAGATGATTAAAAGGAATTTTATGAAGTTCAAAAAATAGATGGATCCCATCTAGAGACCCAGGATTATTATTCATTTCAATACATAAATTTGACGAGTCTTTCTGGGCATAGGCACTATTCAAATGCATGTTGCAAAAGAGCTCTAAAGTCCACCTTGTTTGATCTAAGGTTCATCCAGGAGCCTTAAGAGGTATTGGGAAGCCATATCACAAGAATTGGAAAGATGAAAGAGCCTACTTAGATGGTGAAGATAATCTAAATAGAATTCTGGGAGTAGGAGAAATGTGGGGGCATGTCCATCAGTGCAACACTAATCTTTTTACAAGGCAGAACTTGATTGAAAGGTTTCAGACACCCAGGGAAGAGTTAGGAGCCTAAAAAAATTCCAAAGTGGATTACATTTGACCCTCCTCACAGTCCATGTGTTGTATTTTTACTTCAGTGGTAACTCAGCTTATTAGTGCACTCACATATGAAAAAGTTGAAAATCGATTAAAAA
>CM034146.1:839344497-839484497 GCA_019776745.2 Taxus chinensis
AAATCTTTTTGCTCTTCTTTTACATTCCTCCTTAAATGCAACACAAAGTAGTGCAGTCACAGCCCTGACACAACAACAGTAGATACCAACACAGTACAACTAGACCTTGAACCCTAGTAACACTTCCTTTTCTTCTAGCTCCCACACTCATTTTTTATTATCAAACTAACGAAGCTTTTCACTTAAGGTCTCATGGCACACTTTTTCATCGATCATACTGATTGATCGGGAAGGCACATATGCGTCGTATCTAGCTTTATTTTTATCGATTATTCTCCAATAACAGAAAGGTGGGTCAATGTAGTATCCACAAATTCACAGCACTTGGGTACAATTTCTAGTTTCTTAATTCAAACATACTAAAGGGGTACTACTGGATTTATGATGACTCCTAAGATAGAAAACTATTAATATGACACTATACTTTGGTCTCGTTATATAATCTTTTGGTTTCCGGCTCGTGGTCCTGGTCACGCCCCATAAAAAAAAACCATAGTCTAAATAATTTCTTACTTGTACATAAAAAAATCTCTATTGACTCTGAAAAAGGGCACTGCGCCCACTAGGATGCGCAGTGTTTAGGTGGCCCTCATCCTCTCTGGTTGCGCTCTGACCATATTTTTTATCCTTACTCTTACTGCCTCTTTTAGGTCTATTTTATCTTTGGGCATCTTATTTTCTAATGGGTCGACCTTTTAGCTGTCATTACGATATTCAACTAAGGGAATCATTTAAATACAAAGTTATGAGACCATAATCCAAGACCAAGCTCTAAGCATCTATTATCATCAACCTAAGTTACATCCAAAAACATTCTAAGAGCATCAAAGCATCCATCTAACATTCACTCAAGGAAAAGGGGACTACATTTTCTGCATACATGCACTAGGAGGGGAAGTTCATTTTTCATCCGTACATCTATCTGCATTGGTACATCTAGTTATCACTCGCTATCAAGTGCATCTTGCACAAGAGCTTCCTAGGGCACAATTTCTACACACACGCACAAGAACTATGTGGAGTCTGAGATGTAGTGCAACACTCAGTTGTAAGTTCACTCTGTTGGGTGATTGTCGGGGTTAGTCTGAATCCCCATTTACATTTTTATTTTTAGGATTTGATATAGTTTGGGGTGTTTGTAGGATATAATTTTTTTTTGCAGGTTATAAGTGAACTCTGCGATCATCCAGTGACATACAGGTGGCCAAAAAAGAAGGTCAGTGACACTTGTGTGACACAAAAAAATTAGTTTCTAAGCTGCTACGTGGTCACAAGAACCCAAAAAAGGTCCCTAACACCTCGGCACGTCCTAGTACTATTCCAGGCACCCTAGTCTAGGCTCATCCGGAAATTAAAGAATTTTTTGGGTGCGGTTGCGACAATCTCCTCCTCCTGTTCATCAATATTCTAGTCCAGAACACTTCAAGATTTATTGCAACATCAACTAAGTCTTTTATTCCCTCTCTTGTACTTAGGGTTTCAATTTTTAGCTTATTTCTTGCGTCACATCTGTGCTATAGTGTTTATTTATCATATGTGACTCTGAAATAGCTAGGTTTTTACAAATTCTATATTTGTTAAATCAGATGGAGATATTTTATGTGCTTGCACCATTACCTATTTCATTTGGATCAATATGTGAGCTCTAATGTTATTTAAGTATTCCATGGAAATAAAACTTTATAACTCTACTTCTTTATAGTTTCCTCTTGTTTCTTTGTCCTCATACTTGGTCTTTTTACCTCTATCATTGTAAGAAGGTGGTTCATTAACCATAAATGATGAAATAGGTTCTCCATATTCTTGAGGGGTGCAATATAATTGAACTTAATAAAAGGTACACACGTCATCCCCATATTCTTCTCAAATGATAAGACTAAATGAGAGATTGGACAACTATTTGTTTATACCATCAATGTGAGTGTTATAATTCTCATTAGTCTCACTACTTTCTCCAAATTTATAATAATTCATTTTCTATAGGAATAACTTGAGTTTCTACCACAACGAATGTGCATTATATTGATATGTGGAGCAAATATCTTTGTATGTTATACCACCTCATAATAGTAGAAAGGAACATTAACTACATGAAAAGTATATATGTAACCCTCATAAATAAACTTTAAACACGTGTAATGTAGAGGGGACCACTTTCATATCGTGGATCCATGGCTTGCTATGTAAAATGTTATAACTTATATCATTAGTGACATTAAGTGGTTAATGGTTGTGATTAAACCATTATGTTCAATGTGATGTTCCCTAAAGTCTTTCTTGGTACAAATTATCAAATCATTCTATTTTCATATCAAAATATATTTAAGAGAATGTGTTGTAAGGTCAATTGTATTAATAAAGGAGACACTATAGATATTCAATCCTAATCCATTGTCAATAAGAACACATTTATCATTTTATTAAGAATGATAGATTGAAATTAAAAGGGTAAGTGTTGGTTCCCAATGTCCTTAAAAGGTAATTCCTCTTTTTCAAAGGAGATGGTATCCTGACTATCCTTCACGATTTTAACAATAAAATCAAAATAAATTGTTTTTGTATCATGTTGTCAAACAATATCACACAAACCCCATAAAAATTATCTTTACAAATATTAGACCTCTTAAGGGTAGATGCAAGATAATAGGTGATATAAGGGGGATTTAGTGGCCACTTTTTCTTCTAAAAAAGAACAATATGTGAACTTGGAGAGAATTTTAGAGGTAACTAGTTCAAATAATTGTGTGAAATCGTAAGTAAATAAATTGTGACATCTTTAATATAGTTTCTAAATATGTAATATTTTGCAATACCTATATTATGTAAGTATGTGAAATTATGTGTTTTTAAAAAGTGATATAGTAGGTTTTTATGAAAACATAACAAAAGTGCATGTGTATAAACACACTTTTTTTGGAGAAAACAAATGAATTTTTAATTAAATTTCATACAAGGATTCACAAATGTTGAATGTGTTGAAATATTTTTATTTTATTTTTTCAATTAATGTAATAGTTTTAAACATTTGTACAAGTCAAAAAGTAGTAAAAATGAAAAAAACAAGTGTACAAACAATTTTTTAGCCTACTTCATATATTTGATTTAAAAAAAAATTAGCCAATGGTGAGTAGATTGTTGAGATATAAGTTTTGTAAAGTGTTGATTTACCATCAAAAATTTATTAAACTTTTAGTAACGCAAATGAATTAATCATACTAAATTTCATTATGTACAAATGAAGTAACAATTACATAAAGTAATTTAATCTTTAAAAAATTATAAATTCAAAAAATAGATGTTCCCCTCTACAAACCCATATTATTATTCATTAAAATACATAAATTTGACGAGTATTGTGTGCATACGAATGCGAATAAATGTTCAAAATCCTCCAAAATACATTTTGATTGATCTAATGTTCGTCTAAAGTTGAGGTTTAGATCCCCTAGCCAAAATCCAAGGTTGTTTTAGAGGGAAGAAAACTAAAAAAATGGGGGGAGAGGGGGGTTATGCCCTTTGCAAAAAATAAAGTTGATTAATGGTTTCTCTCATAATTACCTTATACATTTGCAAAGGGTATGGATACTTTTGTAAGCGATATATGCCCTTTGTAGATTTATTAAAAAAATCATAAAATTCATGTTACTTATAACATTATAAAGATTTTTCACACTTTTTAAGCTCAGAACTGGATTTGTACATGAAAGTCATCAAATTATTCATTTTGTTTTGTCTCAAACATAAAAAATTGATCATATTTGTTTGTATTTTAATCCTCCTTTGGTTATAAAACATAAAGATCAACCATGGGGTCTGCTATCCTCCATTAAAGATGAAGGAGAAAACAAATGCAGAATGTGAAATTTAGAGAGAAAAAGAGAAGCACTTAGAAGAGAAATGAAAAGAGATTGTAATCAAGGTTAAGGTACTTCTTCCACAACAAATAATATTTATATTGAGAATAACATGTCTAATTCAATGTAATTAAATTTAGAAACATCTTCAAATACGAAAAGAGATTAAAATTTATCATTAAATAATAAAACTTAATATGTAGGAAATGGTATTGAATTTGTATTCAATGATGAAACACATGGAAAAAACATAACGTGACAAAAAATTTATCCCTAATGAAGTTTTGGAGCATGTTAATACAATAAATTGTCACGATGATAATGAATATGGTCACATAATGACCCTAATTGAACTCATTCCAATAGAGTGGGAATTTACTAGCCCATGAAGTTTGATGTTAACTTAGACATGAATCCCCCTCCTATGGTTGAAGAAAAATTACTAACATATATAAGTAATATTGTGTTATCAAATTCAATATCTCCATTTAAGATAATTAGACGAACACCAAGATTTTTTATTGAAATAGATGAGAAGATATTAGAATCCATGAAAGGTAAAATAGTAAAATGTACAAGTAGTAATGATGCTAAACAAGTATAGAAATATGCATTTGAGAAGAAAACACATACAAAAGGATATTAATTCATTTTTGAAATGATGAAAATAAAAAAATCTAACTGTAGACACAAAATCACGCGCTTGAGTACATTTCTAGGTCCTAAAAGCATGTTATCATTTACATGATTACTAACATTACATTCACCTTAGTGGTTGACCAATGTAACTATCTTTACAAACACATTTTTTCTTTACTCTACCTTATTTGTACCCTTTGTTATTACACACCCTATAGCACTAACCATTCGAAATTTTAACTTATTTATCTGTATGACTTGGACACACAACGCATAACCAAGCCACGACATTAACACCCAGGTGCATTCCTCTCCCTCCTGGGCACCCCTTACCCTTTCTTACCTTACTCACTCTTTTTGGGTCTATCTTTTATCTTTTGATGCATATTTTTCACTTATGGTTCAAACTTGCCTTCCAGATTGTCAATTATGAAATTCAAACAAGGGAATCATATAAATACATAGTTATGTGTTCAAAATAAAGGACCAAACACTAAACATTACTATCATCACCTAAGCTTGCATTCCAAAGGCACTAAAGTACTCTAAATGCATCCATCTAGCATCCATTCAAGGGGCAAGGGATGCATACTTCTGCATACACTACATAGGAAGGGGAAGTCTATTCTATTCCATCCACACATACTCTTACATTGCTACATTCTTGCTACAACCCGCTATAAAGTGCAACTTGCACATCCTAGGGCATTCTTACACGCACACAAAAGAACTACATGGAGTTTTAGATGTAGTGCAACACTTGGTCGTAAGTTCACTTTAGGTGACCATCAGGGTCATTTCTGAATCCCCATTATACATTTTCCTTTTTAGGTTTGATGTGGTTTGATGGGTTTAGTGTAGGTGAACTTCTTCTTTTATAGATTACAGGTACCATTGATGATCAAGGAGTGAATATCAACTCGATCAATAAGGAATAACAAACAAAGCCCTTGTGAAACAGAAGAAACCATATCTTAAGCTTTTACACAGATTCACCAGTGTCCATATCTAGTTACCTAATGCTCAGGCACCCCTACCTACATGGGCGCCCTTGTCCTGACATACATTTTCAGTTCCAAAATTTATACAAGTGATCAAGTAATGACGGTTGTTTTCATGTGTAGATTTCCTATGCAGATCACTATTTTACCTTGGTTGCCCAGATCACTTTCTTGCATCTGCCATTCTTATAAATAACTAATTATTGTTATCTCTCATTGCTTATGGTTGTAGATTTTATTTCCTTGCTTGTGATCATACTGTATTTTAGCATTTATACATCATTTAATTAAATAGTTGCTCTACAATTAGATTTAATTCATAATTAAATTAAATCATTTGGTGAAACCCATCACTCAAACCTACCCCTTGCTTCTTGGAATTACCTTTTTATCATTTTTCCATGGATGAAACCTATGAATCCCTTTACCGATGAAGAACTTCATGCATCTCCAAGCCATATTACTGAACATCTGCAAAACTTATATCTTCTTTTATTACTACTCCCTCGTGAGGAGGCCACTAAATTTAGCTGATCATCAATCCTCTCTAAATGCTTCTAATACTACTTCCATTACCAATATTTGCAACACAACCTCCCAATTCTACCCTTCCACCTACCTCTATTTTTCCCATTTCCATTCCTTACTCCTATCAACCATTTCAACATCCACCTCTTATTTCTCACACACGAAAAGCTCTCCTCTTCTGGCACTCAAGACCTTGGGTCATTCCTTATACTACAGACACTCACAAGTGAACCTCAAATCTGTCAGTTATACAAAAGTTACTTCATGCTCCTCTCCATCTCTTGATTCACTCATTACTCCTTCATAACCCCTTTCACCTAGCCAGTATCCCCTTTCAACAAATTACACCTAAGTACCCACCTTCAATGGCCATGGTAAACCCTCAAGAGCATCTTTGATATTTTCATATGGCATGTCTTGACTATGCAAATGATCATACATTACTAGTTAAGATATTTCCTAGGAAGTCTTAAAGATTATGCACATGTGTTGGTTTTATGATCTACCTGTTCATTCAGTAACTTATTTTATGCATCTAGCTGATGCTTTTCTTTCTCATTTTTCCATCAATATCGACACCAAGATATCTTATGCACAACTTGCTCAAATCAAACAAAGATCTAATGAGCATCTAACTGACTATGTTTTGCGTTATCCCAAGAACAACCTAGCTAAGATGACCAATGTACTTGTTGATTCTGAATTGCAAGATTTTTTTGTTCAAAGCCTCTTACAACCACTTCAAGAGAGTGTTATCTTTGATACCTCTTTTCATTTGATCAATTATGCCATACACTCAAAATGCACGTGAAGTCAAACTCCTATCTATGGGAAAATTAAAATATCATGATACTTTCATTCTCTTCTAATAGGTTTCAAGCTAAATTTATGTGTTTCAAGCCATCTCCTAAGCCCACTTGAAAGAAAAGCAATTGTTAATGTTATATCTCCATCCTGAAAACTTCAATGTGCAACCTCCAAAGCATAGTACTTTTACCAAATTACCCTATGCACCTCCTTTCTATTGCCTCAACTTATCAAAAAGTAATCTCATCACTTTACCATTGACCACTCAATCTTGACCCCTCTCACCCCCTGTGGTTGTCAATTATGATGAAAATTCAGATGTGATTATCACCAATGTGCTCTTGGGACACTTTACTGATCGATGTTTAAAACTCAAGCATATTATTCAAGATCTCATTGACAACAATTCACTCAAGAGCTCCCTGAGCCATCCACTTCTAAGCTAATCAATGATAATTAAAAATTGTAAAAATATTTAATGACCCTTTTCCCAAGCATGACACATTCAAGATTTGATTATTTTGTTAATCATACATATCAAGTTGTGCCTCCTCCTTCATCGGCAAGGCCCCTTGAATTCCTTGTTTCTTCTGCTGATGCATCACTCACTAGTCATTACATTTTAGATCATGATTATCATGCTACATTTACTTTTGATTCCTTACACATCAATGCTTTTATTGGTTCATATACTTAATAATACTCATTATGATCTATCCAACGACTCCTATAAATGTATGCTTATTGCACTCCTCCTAGCTATCAAATTTCATTTAGTCTAATATCACATTTCTAGTTCCTAATTCTTTTGGCTACATCAGGCTTCCCAAAGTTACTATTGGCCATCTTACTATGCTTGTACCATTCGTTGTGCATCTTCAATCAAAGGTTGTGACATGCTCTTAGGTCATCTCTTGGCTCTACACCGCCCAATCCATCCCTTCCATGAATCATTTTTGCCTCAAGTTCATTCACAATAAACAACTTTTACTATCAAAGGTACATTCCACCATGAACTACACCATTTCCTATCAACCTACTCTTGATGGAGATACATCTATACACCAACATAGTTATCTAGGCCTCCCATGCCTATCAACTCTAAACAAAATCTACACCTAGTTCTCCTATTCAGGTACATTGACCTACTTCACGACCTTGTCATCCTCATCTAGTCTCACTAGTCCACATCTAATCGGCCTAATTCCCCTACTTCAGAAGCCCCTTACATAGGTGTTCACCACCTACCTTCACCACATAGGTCTCCTTCATGTACACATCATTACCCTCCTACACCATTGATCTTAGAGCATCATCACAAGCCTTTATCTCCTCAGATATCAGGTGGAGGGCCCATTTTCCCTTCACTATCATCGGATAAATTCTATCTCAGTTTACACACTTGGGGGAATCACGCTTTCTTCCCCCTTCATATTATATCAATTCTCTCTTCAATCTACTATTTCACATTTATACTTCGTGCTCTCATATCTAATATTCTCACACTCTCATATCCCTTTGATACACACATTGTATCGTCATTACCCTATGACACACTCTAGTTCCATGGTTCATACTTGACTGACTGAGGGTCTAATTCTGAAATGAACCTCACATCATTCACACTTCACAGCTCTGTGCTTCATGATACATCTTTCTAGCATTATATTCACATATTCACACACATTAACCTGATGACACACTCTTGTTCTATGGTTCATTCTTGACTGTTGAGGGTTTTTATAAATGAACCTCATCTCATACACATTTGTTAGGGGGAAACATGATGCTCCTATCATCTTCACATTTTTACATACCATACCATCACACTCATACACATTTGCATATCTTGGTTACATCTATTCTTGCTAGCTTATTCTATTTACATGTTACACTTTGTTTTCCATGCTAGAAGGATTCTTAGTATGTCATCATATTTCTATATATACACATGCATGTTCACTTGGTCTTTTGAGGTGAATGCAGATCTCTTATAGGTTCTTACATGCTGCAATGATGCTTGGAACTGTACCTTTTACCAGTCCCACCGAGGCTCCTGGGGGAATCTACTTTTACTACTATCACATACTACACAAGTTCTATTTATACATTCACTATATCTCATTACAGTTACTTTACTTTTTCACTGATTTATACATGCTCTTGACATACTATTTATCTTTCTAACATGCTAATGGGTGCTTCATGTGTAGCAATTTTCCTTGCAGGACTATATGCAACCATGGTTATCTGATACATTTTTCCTTCTTCATTTGTTTGTATCATTATTTATTAGGCTATGTCCTATGTCTTGTATGATCATTGTTTGTATTTTGGATGCTTCAAACCCTGATTGTCTTGTGACATTGTGAGTGATGTCCCATGTTTGAAACCTTATTTTCATAGTCTATCTTGCCTATGCACACTTTCTTGTTACATTGTCTTCTTTTTCATGCTAGCTATTTTACTACTAACACATGTTACTAGCCCACTTTGTTTGCATGTGCCTTGGTTTCTACCATGCACATCCCCTACCCCCTACAAGTATCCACTTCAATAATACATCAGGTCCTCTCCTTTGGGATGCATTCTCCTACTATCATTATCATGCACCCAAAACGAGGGGGGCATACATTGGGTGAAAAAATCACCCCTACAGTAGCTCAGAGCTACAATTCAAATCATCACAATACAGAAACAACACAGGAACACAGTCACAGAACAGGACCCAAAATCTATGACTTGGGTCAAACACAGTACAAACACCAGTGCCCAGAACCAAACACTAGAATGTCTAGGGGCACTCTTGTCCTCCCCTGGGCGCTAATGTTCTGGGGGAAGACATAAATCATTTTCTCAGTACAACATAGTCTACAATAGTTCACAGATAATTTCTACAATTACAGCACTTTCCTTCAGTCACAGAATGCATTCTATCTCCTACAATCAGTATAATGGAACTAATTTAGAACAAATCAGGAAAAACGGAACAAATCGGGACGTACCATATGCAGTGGTGCTTATTAGGAAGATTCATAGAAGGAGAGTAAAACTATACCTCTCTCCCCAACACTTTCTCTTTAGTGTTGGATCACCCAAAAAAACTCACTTTGGCATGAGATCACCCAAAAAACTCGCACTTGGTGTGAGATCACCCAAAAAACTCACTCTTGGCATGAGATCACCCAAAAACCTCACCTTCAACATTTGGATCAACAACTTCAAACAACAGGACACTTTTCTATCTCTTACTCTTTCACATATCAGGTGCACACTTTCCTTTTTACACACTTTTATAATTTTACATACTTATACACATTTTTCTCTGATTTATCATATACATAACTTTGACTACTCTTTGCTCTTCTTTTGTAGGTATGTCCTTACAAGAAGTAACTCACACACTAAGCCATAACACATGTTCTACAACAAAAAACACATGCTTCACCCTAGGGTCCACTTCCCTTTTCCTAGTCTCCACACTTCACTACACAATCACTCCATGCTTCACTTGTCTAGTTGGACACACTATTCGCCACACACTCGATAGGATAATATGTTACACATCTCTCTATCTACTTTATGTTATCAATGTATTCACTCAACAACATAAAGTGGGGGAAAATGTAGCACACAAAATCATGCACTTGGGTACATTTATAGGTCCTAAAAGCATGCTAGCATTTACATGATTCCTAAGTAAGAAATATAGTGGTTGAAGACTATATTTGGTATCTTTTCTTTATCTTTATCTTTGTATTTCCCTACGACCTAGTCAAAACTTTACTTCTTTATCTTTCATGGGTTTAGACACCAATGCCCAGCTAGGACAATAACACCCAGGCTCTCCTGTCCCTCCTGGGTGCCCTTGACCCTTTCTTACCTAACTCACTATTTTTGGATCTCTGCTATCCTTTGGGCATATTTTTCACTCATGGGTCAACCTTCCAGTTTTCAATTACAAAATTTAAACAAGGGAATCATATCAATACATAGGTATGTGATTAACTAAAATATAGATATATGCACTAGTTAATCTAAGCTATGAACATCTGTAGATAAAGTGAATAAATGCAATAAATAAATATGCTAATGATCCAAGCAAGTAAAAAAATGTAAATATAAGCCCTAATGTGAAAGAGAGAAGAGGAAATAACTCAACTTTATAGAAGATGCTCGCGGAACTATGTCACAAGTGTGACTGAAAAATCAAGATGCAGGAGCCTCGAAAAGGATGGATCTGAGCAATATGTATGGACTGGAGCTCCTAGAGAAGGACTGGGGTGCCCATGGGTGCTGGTCTACAAAATGGGTGCCCTAGTTTATGCAATAACTTCATAAATAATCTTCACATGCTCAGAAGATGGTCTAAAACCCTCACCGTGTCTCACATTAGATTCTCTGCCTCGCTTCAAGTGTCCCTGTTATTGCAAGATGAAGGGAAGAATTACAAAACCCTAAAGAAGCATCAATTCCTAAAAAATAAAAATGCATATGCAAGGGTCAGACTGACCTTAATTGCCATATTGATGGTCTTACTAATTGAGTGCTACACTACATTCCAAACCTAAATGTAGGTCTGTGTGTGTGTGTGTGTGTGTGTGTGTGTGTGTGTGTGTGTGTGTGTGTGTGTGTGTGTGTGTGTGTGTGTGTGATCTTGCCCTAGGTTGCTCTTGTGTCAGTCACACTTTATGATGTAACGAGCTAACTATGTGTAGAAAATGTAATATAATGGTGAATGGAATAGAAAAAATCCTCCCCCTATGTTGTGTGTGATGCAGATGACCCAAAATGTTTCCCTTGTGATGGAGCTATGTGGATGGAATGATCTCCAATGCAATATATGAATGCAACTCTAGGTGGAGTGATAGTAGTGATAGTGCTTGGTCCCTCATTATGGTCTCATAACTTTATATTTATAGGGTTCTCTTGATCTAATTTCATAAGTAACCCTGAAATGGCCAACCACTAAAAAATATAAAGGCCTCAAATGGCTAGAAAGATACCAAAAAGTGGCGGGAAAGTTAAAAAAGGACTGGGGCACCCATGGGTGCCCAACCAAGGCTAAAATGACGGAAGATAACTGAAATTGACTGGGCATGTGTATGGGAGGTTGGTAAGGACGATGTAAATCAATTAAAAATGGCCAAGGGATGGGGGTTAATTAGTAATTTCTTCTCTAAAAAACCCTCTAAATAGTAGTATGAGACTGAGACTAAATATGACCCAAAGTGCATGATTTTATGCCTACATTATGTTTTCAAAATCAGGGACCAAACACTAAGCATTATTATCATCACCTAATATTACATTCCAAAGGCACTAAAGTACTCCAAAGGCATCCATTCAAGGGACAAGGGCTGCATACTTATGCATACACAACATAGGAAAGGTAAGTCTATTTTGCTCCATCCACACATACTATTACATTACTACATTCTAGCTACAACCCACAATATAGTGCGCCTTGCACAAGGGCATCATTAGGTATCATTATTACACACACACATATAAGAATTACATGGATTTCGAGATGTAGTGAAACACTCGGCCATAAGTTCACTCTCGGGGTGTTCGCCAGGGTCAGTCCGACTCCCCATTTTGCATTTTTTATTTTTAGTTTTAATGTGGTTTGTGGGTATGTGTAGGTGAATTTATCTTTTACAGGTTACAGGTACCTTTGGTGATCAAGGAGCAAATATTAGGTGATCAAGAGGGAAATTTTTTGAAACCCTTGTAACACAAAAGAAAACAGATCTTGAGCTCCTGCACAATCACTAGTGCACAGATTCAATTACTAGTACTTAGGAGAATCTGTCCTACACTGAGTGCCCCTGCCTGACATTATTCCCAGGTTCCAGATTTCATAGTGAGCAAAAACGAATCTTTCTATTAAGAACTTACACCTGCCTAGATCACTTCCCATTCATTCAGAAATTAGCTAAGTCTTCCTAATTTCCTCTCTTGCTTAGGGTTTTACATTATTGCTTGTATATTATCATTTTTTATATCATTAGGAACAATAGTTACTCTATAATAAGATTTAATTCAAATCAAATTAAATCACTAACTAAATTCTAAAAATAATCATTCATAATCAAAATAATGCATTCATATATGTAACAAGTGATAAATTGATAAGTACTTTCTTAAATACATAAGGAGTGATTGAATTAGTTGTGTATAGTAAACAAAGGATGATCTAGGTATGCAAGGTAGTGAAAAAATCTGATCTATAATTATGGATTATGCAATGGAAGTCTCGGAACTTAAAAAACCAATAGGGGTATGACCCTACAACTTCTGTATGGTACATACTTGATATGTATGATCCTTACCTAGAATTGTATAGTCTTGGAAACTTTGACAATCCGAGCCTACAAATTTCTAATATCTAGTAATATTGATTAAAAAAAGTAGTCATTTATCTCCAAGAATCATTCCTGAACTTCAAATTTTATCTCACTATTTTCCTGGGAAAAATTGTATAGCTCAGGGCCATAGTGGACTATTTTCTTATTCGACCCATATAGTCCTAACCCTTTTTATCTAATGGCTCTTTTTTCATTTTGAATATCTTATACATGTTGTTTCATCTTTCTAGGGTTTTCCTTAACATGACATTTCACCTACATAATCCTATACAAGAAATTCTATATCACTTTATAAATCATTTAATACTTTCATAAGCTCTTATTGTGAGTATCAATTCAAAAGTATTCAAGACTCTCTTAAATCTTCCAAAATCAATTGCACATCATTTAGAGCAGTTATCACTACAAGAATGAGGAACTCAAGAAGGAAAAAGAGTTTATTTTCCTCCATTTCGAAGCATGCAAAGATCCTAGAGCCATGTCTTAGCAGGAAAAAAGTCACTCCAACCATTTTCAAATGTCTTTAAGGGACACAAGGGTTTATTCTAGTAGTTGAAGCATGCCACATCATAATGCTACTACATTGGGTACATTATCTAATCTATAATCAGCTCACTATAATTTTGTTTAGAGACCAAGGGAACATAGAGAGGGTTAACTTAGATGAAATTCACATCTTGCACCTACTTTAGGAGAAGTACATGATGCTTGATCATGTTAGAGGTCGTGTGGTGCAATACCTTGATTGGTTTAGGAGGGGTTAACTACCAAGGATATTCCGGCCTCACCCATACATCAATTTCTCATATTTTAGCTAATGATTTGATGAATGGTATTGTAGGTATCTAGGGTTTCCATTTATTTTAGGTCATTATAGGTTGGGTCTAGGTTGTGTGAGCTAGAGTGACATACATTGATGAAGATTTCCAAACAAGAAAAGGGCACAAAATGTTGGAGAACCCCATTGTAAGTAGGTCTAAGATTATACATAATAGGGAAAAATTGAATAGAATAAGGGTGGGACTGTATGGTATTGGACTGAGACAATATCTAGTTACAACATTAGAAACTGTGCATATTGGCTTATTTACCCAATTTACACACCTAGATCTCCTTTATTCCACTTTGTACAACTACTTTTTTCATTTCCTCTTGTGTCTTTTAGTTATCATTGTATGGTTTATGATTGTTGCAAGTATTAATTTGCTAATTTTATTATACATGGTTAATTGTGAATTAATTAATTCAAGATAACCACATGTAATGAACCCTTACACCCTATATCTTTATTTGCACATCACATTCTTATGCGCGAGCGTGCGCGTGTGTGCTGTAAACAGATATGCCCCACAATAGGTTATTTCATAATGTAATCTCAAGTATAGCACGATCATTCCATTAAGTGGTTGAATATAGTAGGATATAAAGATTATAATGACTTCATGCCGCTAAGTGGAAAAATGTAAGTCATATAATAACACATAAGATAATGCCCTTAAGGAAAGTAGGAAATAATATAATTTAAATGAAGGAAACACTTGAAGATGCATGTTTACATGACTTAGAAAATATAAGCAAAGATAAGAAAAATAAAAAAGGGTGCACAAAATTACAAAATCAAGTAAAGACAAGAAAAAAATGATCACAAAATTAATGAAGATGGTCGGTCACCAATAAAAGTGAAAATATAAAATACAAATTACTCAAGTGTAAAATTGAAGCAGGTGCATGATTTTCATTAATTTTTCAAAGGCTTTCCTTCAACCTAGCTAGGTGATAGCCCCCTATATCAATTTTCCTTGTAATGATGAAGGGACATAACAAACTAGGTTTGAATTTTCCTTTTTTCCTTTTTCTTCATTTGTATTTTTTATTTTCTTATAAGACCAGACTACCCACATTGAATTATCTTGATAAAGTCTTTTTGCGATATGCTTTTGTTGAAATTTTTGATAATATCTCAAGTTCTGAATGTATGTTTCATCTACTATTTCTCAAGTTCTCAATAACATGAATGTGTATCTCATCCAACATGTCTAATTGATATAATCATTTTTCTAGGTATTTATTTTCTTTGATAATATCTATGAGGAACATGCGGAGATAATGAAATGAATATCTACTTCTACAACATATACAAGAGAATATGAAGTAACTCCCATAGGTTTCCTAACACTTGTTTGATATTTCCCATAAAGGGTATACAATCTGATTATGTCAATTATCTTTGGCATTTTTTTAATCTCAAAATCTTCTTGATTGTCTTATTTGTAACCTCAACTTGACCATTCCATCAAGGGTACTAAGGAGTTGAGAATGTATGTCAAATCCTATATTTAGAGAAAAAATATTTTCTATCGTATTCTTCAAAAATATATGCCGTATAGATTATGGTTCAGAATAATTTCAAAATAAATTAACCCCAGGTTTGGGATTGAGTAAATATGAAACCAGGGTTTCATATTTAGAACCATATAATTAAATTTACATTAGAAAAATTGAAAACTATGAGATCTAACAAAATATGGACAAGATCTAACCCTAGGGAGTGTAAAGAGCATGCAAGAAAATGTGATCCCCAAAATTTAGTTGAAATAAAAGGATTAAAACTACATGCAACACAAATAATTGCAATGTGTCTAATAAGGCATGTCAAACATGTAATTATAATAAATACAACAAGTTCATGCATAGTTAATTATTTTATAAAGTAATAATGACAAAAATAACATATGGTTCAGAGATGCATCTTGAATTTGTTACAATATGAAGATAGTGGCCTAAATATCAACTTGTAGAAACACATGCCCAAAAGTGTCAGTTGCATGTTTCGTAGCTTCTACGGTATACTAAATTCTTGTCTATTGTAAATTTAAAATCTTCACTATTTACAAGCCACAAAGCACCATCCAACATTATGTGGCTTTGACTAGTATTTCATGGTGTAGCCCAAACCATGGTGTA
The DNA here is from genome assembly GCA_019776745.2 of Taxus chinensis. Classification (NCBI taxonomy): domain Eukaryota; kingdom Viridiplantae; phylum Streptophyta; class Pinopsida; order Cupressales; family Taxaceae; genus Taxus; species Taxus chinensis. Next base: position 839,360,665 of record CM034146.1, read on the forward strand.
CTCCATATCTTTCGTAGATAACATATTTATAATAACTCTCACATCTATAGTATATACATGGTCTTTCTATCTAGACTATAAAGCACTATCTAACATTATGTAGGTTTGTTCTAGTAATTCATGACATATCTCAACACACAATGTGTTCTATAGCTTCTGTGGATAACACATTTTGATTAACATGGTGATGAAGAACCTAAACAACATCATCCATGGACTCAATAGTTGTCTTGTCCTTGAGACAACTCTTGATGAAGAACCTCCTAAAATTTTAGGAAAAAATGTACTCTTGGTCTCCATTTTTCTTTGCTCAACTAATTTGAGGGAACGAAATACCATCAACCACCCAAAAACTTAGGCATCTAACATAAGGATCCATAGTGTATCCTTTGCTTGACATACTTGGCTACATATATGGTACTATAATGTTGTTACTTCTAACTTTTGCATGTTTTTGAACGTTCTACTTCAGAAAATTTTCTTTCCCTTTTCTATTTTTATCCCCATTTTCTCCTTCTGTGTCATTTATATTCTCCTCTATTTTTTAACCTTGGCTCTTTCTTTGTTAATTTTCTTTTCTTTTTTCTATTATTTCCACTTTTCAACAACACTAAAAAGAGGGGTTGTAATTTAATCTAATTTAATTTATATATTAATGTCCACTAAGGGCAAGATATTCCACCCATGGTACAAAAAAAATATACAATGTAAAGGATAAAAAGTGAGCGTACCGTTGCATACCTGAAATGATATGAAAGAGAGAATAAATAAATCAAAATACTAAGAGAAACAATTCAATAAAGATATCATGAAGAAGTTTGGAAAGAGAGGTGTCATGCATGGTGAGTTGAACCTTGTTGCTATGGAGAAACACTTCTAATACTCAAAGTGGTGAAGAAGTGTGTAATGAGTGTGCGGCCATGTGAGTTATTGAGTGATGCCTTGTTGGTCTAACATGTAAGTTTGGAGGATGGTCATGAGGCCTCTTCCTAACGATGATGTGATATGGATGGAATTTGGATGTAATTAACCTTGTGCAAGCCCCCCTTGGAGACTAATGTTTGAGAAGTCCATTCACGAAGGTTGAACATATCTTTGAGAAAGAGTGCTAAACAAATTTTATCTTAATAAGCCATAAATGTCTAAAAAGAGCCAAAATAATCTATGAAGAGGCACTATCAAGATCACATATTAATATCAATATCAATAACGAGATACAACGAGGAAGATATAACATAACCTGAATCAAACCCATGATTTTCCTGCTCCATTAATGATTTGGAAGCAAGGTAAAAATACCTAAAGTGACCAATATAGGAGTTACCCAATTGCTTTAGTATATTAATCATATTAAACATATGAAATATTGCTAAACTAATAAACGACGTTGTGCCAAATTCTACAAGGATGGTGATATGAGGAACTAATCTCTTGTTTTGAATATGTGTAAATAACATTTTTACCATCACCCTCTTTATTCATTTTCGGTCCTTAACTCGAAGGTATGGTCTCCCAAACATCTGAGCCATTCAATAGGTTAGGTGTGACCAATAAGTGAAAGAGGTGGGGGTTTTTTTTTCTAAATGTCTTGAAACTGGAATAAAAAAAAATGGTTTTCAAGGGTGCTGAGAGATCCAAACCCCTTACATAGTATATAATCTATTCCTATAGTCAAAATAAAGTGTGGTCTAGAGAATAGGACCCCCAAATATACATATGAAGACACTGGCTCAACCCTCCCCCCTTTGTAAATAATAACCACCTTGCTTTATTAATAGATATGTTGAAATCCATGCCTTTTGTTTTACCCAAATTAACTTGAAGCCCATGAGTATCACAAAAGGAGGATAGAATATCAAGTTGTTTTTAGATATCTCTCACAGAGTGAGAGATTAGAATAATGACATGAAAATAAAAGAATTGCAATAGAAACTCCAAAGAGTAAGTAACCATTTATTGCACCTAGTGTATTTGAAATAATTTCCTCTAGTTCATCAATATAAAGACCAAAAAGCATAAGAGAGAGTGGGAAACCTTGTTTAACACCTTTGGTACAATGTACATCCTATATATTACTATCCCTCATTTGTACCTTACCAACAATGGTCTCATAAAGTATCATCACTAGTGAAACTACCAAGGGTGGAATACCCAAATCCTTAAGAATTTAAACTAACAAGTGTTAAGGAACAACTATCAAATACCTTATGAAAGTATATAAAATAACAATATACTCCACTCTTATTTGCTTTAAATTAATCTATAATAGAATTTAAAATGAAGACATGATCACCGGTGTAATGGTCCCTTTTAAACTCTACATTCACTTTGGCTCTCGAGCTCTTCGATTATGCACATATGGAGATATGAATGTCTATAGTTGTGGTAAAAGATCTTAGCCAAGTGTGTCTAACCATGAAAATGTCGTAACTACTAAGATCATTCATGTATCCACTCTTACAAATGGGATGGATGATATGAGAGGTCCAAGAAGGTGGAAAATCATGGGTTGCCATGTAATTAAACAAGTCTATGATATAAATTGCTAAAATTTTTGGGATATGTTTAAAAAAATAAAGTTTAAGGTTCTCCATATCATGAGACCTTTTTTGGATCAAATCTTAAGGATGTCATAGAGGATTAGGCGATCAATGAAGAAATGAGTCTAATTAAAAGGTTTTGGTTTGACTCAAGTGTTTGATTCATTTTGAGTATTGTATAGGCTAAAAGCATAATAAAAAGGTGACGAGATTAGATAATGCATCTACTGGTTTTGTAGGAGATTAGATAATGCATAATTGGAAGTATAAACAATTTTGGTTAAAAATAGTGTTGTTCTTGTTCAAGATAGTTCCTTTTTTTCCTTCAAAAAATGCTTCTATAAATCATTTGCATTTTTTTACGACTTGGAGGGTCTATACTTCATAATTTGCTTTGTTAGACTATGAATGTATTTACAACCAAAGTCATAAAATGGGAAAATAATAATTAAAATGGGAGAGTTTTAGGCATGGGTATAATATATAAAAATTTGATTAAGTCAAAAATTTTCCTACATTTTTACTTAGAGTAGTTGTAATGGTTATGTTTGATTCACTATGTTTAGTACTTATCGGTTTGTATGATTTTAGATTTAAAAAGGAAAAAAAACCAAAAATATTAGATTAAAATACTAATAATCCATGTAATTACCTTAATGTAGGGACAATTTTAGTGGCGAATATTCGTCCCATGGCAAATATTCCATTTTTGATAAATTTGAAAAGGTGAATTTTCTGGCATGTGTTAGTGACCTGTTCGCCTAAAAATTACAGTTTAATTTTTTTTAGGGGTCGGCTTCGCCTACCCTTGAAACGTATCCCATATATAATCCTAGATTAGTTACCAGGTAGAACACTACTAGCTCACTGCATACCACTTGGGGGAATATGTATTATCAAGTACAATAAACGTGTGACAAGAGGGTGGAGGCTACAGACGTGTGACAGAGAGTTTGTTGACGAGCGATAGGGAGAGTTTGTTGACGCGTGATAGAGAGTTTGTTGATGCGTGACATAGAGATTTTGTTGTCACGTAACCAAAGGGTGGAGGCTGCAGACGCAAGACATAAGATTTACTGTCGCGTGTCTGCAACCTTCTGTCACACCACTTGAAAATCAAGAAATTTTTTTGCATACAACCCCCAAAAAAATTGCCTTCCCGCGAAACCGGTTCTAGGGATATTTGCCAGGTATTTTCCACCTACGATTTCCAAGAGGTATCTTAAAATGAAACCTGCCGTAATGATTCAAGGTCCCATGAATTCCAAATTTTTGAAGCATGTGAGGAGAAAAAACAAGGTTTGAAAACGTACCCTACTAGTAGTTGCATGAAATTGTTGCAAAGACACCTTGATAGAGAATAAAAGTAGTATCAAAAGCATATTTGTAAAGAATGAGACAAATAAATATTAAAATCAAATTGCAACCTTAATGTTTAGGTGAAACCAATACAATAATATTATTTCAATGCTAAATGGTTGTTTGTATTGTGTGTGGATTGAAGGTATTTCTTTTTTGTTCCTTTGTTGCTTTCATCCTTGCAGAATGATGAAACTTATAAAGCTCAGTGGAATCAGTACCCTCATCCCAATAGAGAGTAAAGATATATGAGGGATGAAAAAACTAGGTGACTTGTGATATAGAATAAACATGTATGAAGGTGATGAATGAATTGCATGTTTGTTAATGAAAAACCTCCCATTTGCCTTCATTATTTGCACATTCGGATAAAAAGTAAATATTTATGAGTGATGGATGAATTTCATAAAGTGAAAGAAGTTTATAATTAGTGGAAGATAAAAAAGTGTTACAAGGAAATTCACAACCAAATTTGATTTGGATTTATATAGGTCTGAAAGATCTCTACCAAGGAAACTGAGATACACAGATTAGTTTGATGATATTTGTATCAAAATTGAGCATCACATGACGTGGTACTAAGAAGATTAGTATCCTTGACATGCAAACACATTGCATGGAAAAATTGAAAATAAAAATGGGCAAAGGAGGGCTTGGTTTTGTTATGAAGCTTGAAGGTTGAACTTCTTCGTTCAATTTAAATGTCTTTCTAGATATAAGTTTTATGTTACGTGTTAAATAAGTGAACAATTTAATTAGATTGTTAATTTTTGTGGGGTTTTCTAAATTGTGTTTAAATCACACTACTATGACCCCACAAAAATAATAAAAATGTTGAATTTTAATACAAATGTGTACCTTGTTTTTTGGAATCTTTTCACTCAATCTACATTTAAAAAAACATAGATCCGTGAAGTTAATAATGTGCCTAAAGTCTATATGTATATTTAACTAAGTATGATGAAACATATAAAATAATAGCTTTACGTAGGTCCATAAGATCTTTGGTAAGGAAATTGAGAAGTGCACACAATAGAATGATGATATATGTATCAAATTTCAACATCACAGGACACGTTATTAAACATATTGGGATCCTTGATATGTATTGTGATCCTTTATGCAAAAAAAGTATGTGGAATACTTGAAAATAATAATGGCCAAAGGAGGACCTAATTTTATTATCAAGCTCCAAGGTTGAACATGATATGGGAGATCCAAGAAGGTGGAAAGTCACGAGTCGCCATGTAGTTAAACAAGTTTGCAATATGGATTGCCAAAACTTATAGGCTATATTTAAAAACTTAGCTTCAAAGTTTTCCATATGATTCAAGCTTTGTTAGGTTGGAGCTTAATGATGGCACATATGATTAAGAAATCAATAAATAAATGACAATGAAAAGGTTTTGGGTGACTCAAATGTTTGATTGGTTTGGAGCATTGTATAAACTAAAAGCATACTCAAACTAGGTGTGCATACTAATTTGTTAAGAAAAAAGACTAAAAAAAAGTACACTTGTTCACAATATAACCCCTCATTTTAGTCTCAAAAATATTTCTATAAATCATTTATATTTTCTCTACTTGGAGGACCTATACTTTAAACTACACTTGATTAGGTTTTGAACATTTATACAATCAAAATTATGAAATATGAAAATAATAATTAGAGTGAAGGAGTTTTTGACATGCAAAAATAATTACGCCGAAGGTGTCCCCCCTATGGGAAAGGCCCTTCTAGTCGTTTTGACATCTACATTAAATTTGACGGTCGTTTGGATGTTTGTGCTTTTTCCGGCTATTTTTAGGAGTTATTTTTTTGTGCATATTGAATGTGGGTTTGCAATAGCCTTTAAATACTGGATAACGATGAAGGATTCAAATTGCTGCAGAGTTTCACCGTGGCTTTGTATTGGGTACAAAGCTCTTCCTTTAAACGCATCGAGCTATGCTTTGTTTTGTTTCAATGCGATCGTTTCCCATTGTATGAAAGATAAAATTCAGGCGCAGATCCCTTGAAAAATATGCCCTAAATTATTGCACTGTGTATAGAAGTAAGCGGTGTTTATTTTTACTGTTTAAATCGTATACCGTTAAAGATCTCCCCTGTAATTCACCTTTTACGTGTAATCTGACCTTTGTTTCCCCTCCGAAACTTTTGGACACCCTTTAAATATTTTTTTGTTGTGGGATACTAGTTAGGGTTTCCTGTTATGATTTTGTTTTGTTTACGGTTTTTGAGCTATTTAACATGAGATGGTAGTTAATGACACAAATATGGTTTAGATGTTGATGCTGTGTGTAATTACCCTATGGTTGTCACGTTTTTCTTATCGATCGAGTAAATCATAGAGTGGACAAGATAAGTAATTAAAATGGTAATATGCAGTTTGAAATGATTGTTGTACGTATTTTCTATGGAATTTTACTTATGCTTCTATTTTCCCTTTGAGAAATTTAGTTTCCCAGAAAATGACATTGACTTTCATTTGCCGGCAAACAACACGTCTTCACTATAATACAATTTTTATTATTATTTATCGCATTTAAGGTACATAAAGAATAATAGGCTAAATGTTCGAATGAAGGAAGGTTTGTAGTGTGCATGAGCTTGAATCAAAAATAATTATAAATGGTATGTTTAGTTTTTTTTTATGTAGTTATTTGTTGGTAATTTGGGGGCTATCTATAGTAATCTGATCATGTATGGGAAATATTATGGACGATCGAGTGCTGTTCCTTAAATTCATTATTGTTATCATTAGCACACATCAAACAACTTGCCTTCGGATACTCTCAATTGGAATAGTATGTTAGTATTTAAATGTCATAGAGGATCCAATTATTGAAAGTTTAAACATACAGAAGGCACATCTTCATTGATTTTGTCATGATTTGTATTCAAGATTTCCTTAAGTACACCCGCATCTATTAAGGTTTATCATTTTGATTCTCATTCACCTTGCCTACATAATGTTATCCAATTTTCCCCCTCATGCAAAATTGACTAAACATGACCTCACACAGAGAAAATAAAATGATCGTTTTGGCCATGGAAACTCACATTTTGAGGTCGATCCGAGTGATTTGAAGTGGCGAGACGTTGAGATTCGGCGGGATGCACGTTTGAAGAGACATTTCGGAGTCTGAAGAATTCGGATTTTGGACATAGAAGCATTCAGGCTCGGCGGATCAATACTCTGAAATGACAAGCTCAAAAGGTCTGAAGCACATCAAAGTCTGAATTCCAGAATTTAGACATTTGCGAGTTTGGAGTATAGCAGTGGGGTTAAGCGATGAACTAGTGTCATGTGGGGAGGAAAAAAGGTCCGAAACTTGAAGTCTGAAATTCAAACTTCGGGCTTTTGAGATTTCAGAGAAATACGTCTCCCAGACAGATGAATAGTACCCCTAAAACCTCGAAACCCCCTAAAACCTTGAAACCCGAAGTATGAATTTCAGTCTTCAGTCGTTTCGGCATTTTGGAATATTGAAGCCCCAGTGTGCGTGTAAATCATAACTTGAATCCCGAAACCCGAAGTCCATGAATTTCAGACTTTGGAGTGTCGGCATTTCGGAGGTTTCATGAAATCAGGTAGATGAACAGTAACAAACGTCCTCCAAAGTCAAAATGCCTGAAGATCTGAATCTTGAAAGTTCTGAAATTTTGGATTTCAGAGGGTGCAATGCAGGGTTAGAGTCCGAAAAGGCAGCTCAACCACTTACATTTATCACAGTATGGCACCCTCATCTTCAAATCGCCATAACTTTTGATTAGGAGCTCAAATTTGCACAAAATAAGACTTTTTCGAAAGCTCTCAGTGTCCTCTACACAACTAGACCAAATTTATTAATTTTAGTAATGTTAAATAATTCAAATAGGGAAATACAGTCTGCCATTTTAGAGGAGTGGTTTCAAATTTCTCACCTACTAAAATGATGACGTATGAGCTTCTTTTCTTCCCCAACAAGTAAAGTCACAATGGAGTATGGGCTTCGAAGAATTTCCCATCACTCCTGTAAGGAAAATGATTGATTTTGTAGGATATTGGAGCGCATTTTCATATTTTCTTCCCTCCCTCTCCTCATTTCTTCCTATATAAATTATAAGGGGTGGTATTGTGCAAAAGTTTGATCATTTTCTCTCTCATGTAACCCTTATTCTGTTTGGGCTTCAAGCCTTCCTCTCAAGATCTGTAATGGCTTCATGCCTTCTTTCTACTATAACAATGTACTGTGTATATCCTTAGGAAGTAATAAAATTGTGTTCCGTGTTGATCTGTTTTAGCCCCTACATGATTTTACTATGTCTTCATCTTGCCCCTCATTGTAAACTTGCTTAGTTTGTGTATATCCTTGGTTCGTTATATGATTTTGGTGTGTTGTGCTCATTTTGTGAATGGTGTATTGAATGTAATTTATTTTGTGGTGGCAGATCCACCCTTTCTAGGTTCGATATATTCCATTGTTTTGTAGGGTGAGAGAAGTGATCAACACCCCTTTCTTGGTGTATCACAGCTCTTAGTGTAAGTTTATTTCATGCAATCCTTCTTTCCATGTCCCCTTATAAGCATTAGATTAAGATTAGTCAGTAGTTTTCCTGCATTAGGATTAGTTAGTGGTAGGTAGGTTAGGAGAAAGAACCGACCTTCTTCGGAGAGCTATCTCGTTTTGCAATATCCCACACTTAGGATAGCTCCATGTTATGCAATCACACCGAATGCCCCATCTCAAACTGAGAAATTCGGGGGTGATGTGATTTTGACATAACACATACTTCTTGCAAGATATGAAAGTTCTTTTACTAGACTCATTAACTTGTTTCGTATCCTTACAATAATGAACCATGTTTGTAAAGCATAATAGGGACAATCTTCAAAGTAAAAAATTTCAACTCTATCAATCCATGTATATCAAAATTGACCCTAAACTAAACATTACATACAAAGGAAGCTCTACGTATTTTGGGATATTTGCTTGAAAAGAAAACTACTTGTTAGTTAGATGCTGATCTCTGCATAAAATTTTTGAAACCAATTACCTGGAGCTTCTTCCCAAATTTATGCAAGCGTTGTTCCTTAAATTCATTTTTTTATCATTAACACACATCAAACAACTTGCCTCTGGATAATCTCGATTCAAAGAGTATGTTAGTATATAAATATCAAAGAGGATCTAGTTATTGAAGTTTAAACATACAGAAGGCACATCTTCCATGATATTGTCATGATTTGTATTCAAGATTTCCTCAAGTACATTCGTAGCTATTGAGTTGTATGCTTTTGATTCTCATTCACCTCACCTGCATACTTCTTGTAAGATACGAAAATTTTGTTACTATACTCATTAACCTGTTTCATATCCTTACAACAATGAACCATGTTTGCAAAGCATAATAGGGACAATCTTCAAAGTAAAAACTTTCAACTTTATTAGTCTGTGTCTATTAAAACTGACCCTAAACTAAAAATTGCATATGAAGGAAGCTCTACGTATTTTGAGATATTTGCTTGAAAAGAAAAATATTTTTCAGTTGGATGTTGATCTCTACATAAAAAATTGAAACCAATTACCTGGAGCTGCTTCCCAAATTCACACAGTCATTCTAAATATGGACTTCTAAGGTGGATACATGTACATACATGGTTAGATGCATTTTAAATTCTAGTACACCATTCCTAAATTTTATATATTTTTCAAATGGTATATGATATATTAACTAATTATTATTAACACTATTTCTTCTGAAAATACATTTTATAATTCTTTTCAATTTAGGGTTTTTTTTATCGCATAACATATTCACATATGCAAGTTCTATGATACTATGGTCTTCATATGTGTGGAAAGTGTTAAGAGTGTTAAGTTTTGAATTTAGGTTGATTCTATAATCATAAGTCAACATCCTCAATGTTTGAAGTCTGAGATTTTTGAGCTTTGAATCTTGGCTGTGATGTCAAGAATCTTTTGTAAAAGAGTGTAATTGGTGTGTCCATGTCAATGTCCTGTTTTTCCATATGTTGTCTCAGTGAGAATAAAAACTTGTTCCACAGTAGTATCTAAGGTCTCTATCGTGTGTTGTTGTTCAAATGGTTTGGTCAAAGTTTTGAAAAGTCAAAAGCTTACTATTACAGGTGGGAAGTCATTAATGGATGTTGTCATATACATGAAATATTGTGCTTGTGGTGTTGACATTGTGTTCCTTGGGTTCTTGCGTGTCAGTCTTCTTGAGAGCTATAATGGATTTACCATGCTTAACAAATTTAACATATTCCCAATATGAATGGGATTTTATCTATCGAAGCTTCGGGATTTGATATTTTTCTTGTATTTTATTATATCTTGTGCTGGTGTTATGATTCCATTACATAGATATATGATCAAGTATTGTTTTTTTTGGAATTATTTTGTCCTTATTATGCTTACTCTTTGGTCCTTTTAGGGCCAGGGTACACACCATATCCATGTCTCTATTATCATTTATGTTAACCTTTTTTCTTGTTGAGGCTATTTTTCTGGGCTCCTCAAGGCATTTTGGAATTTCCAAGCTTAAGTATTGCTCTCTAAGCCCTATAGTTAACCCTATTAAACAAAGGTTAGGAGATTTTCTAATATTTGAGGCCATATAAATGATCTTAACAAGACAACTGATAGCAATGTTTCAAATAATTTTTGCCTAGCCACTTCACAAGTGTATGAGCCAAAGATTGGATATTTCTATGTTAATAAACTAAAAATGAAAAAGAATACTTTCCTCATGATACTTCAGCTACTTGCTTACTTTATATTGGATTTTATTTATACTCACAGAAAATTTTTGTGACACTTAGAGCTCATCATTTTTAGGCGTTTGGATAAATTTGGGACTCTTGGAGATGAACTTAATCGTGTGGTATTTACTTATTTCCAGATAGAGTTACTGTTATCTATTTTTACCCCTGGTAAAATAGAAAACTTGGGAGGATGGGTTTGAGCACTAGAAAATGGTTCATGAAGCAATCTATAATGATACGAATGATATTTCAAGTTTACAAAGCATCGTAAGTGATTTAGGGAAGTTTCAGAGGTCGTGGGAGCCATCCATCAAAAGCAGGCTTTCGGGCCTTAAGGAGTGTGTAGCATGAAAGAGGACCTGAGTTTCAATGGAATATTATGATAATCATATGAGGAACTATAATTCTAAAAAAATTCCTATGGCATTCACTTTCCATGCCCTACATGGTGGAAAATATGAGACATGTTGAAGCATTATACACTTCCCAAGGAAGTTCATTCTTTTGGCGCACAACCAGAAATCCCGAGAAAGGATCCATTTCGAGGTGATAAAGTTAAAATTAGATCTTGAGACTACCACTATTGGATTCCTTGGGTTTTGTCCATGTGAAATAATATAAACTTTCATCCCAAATATCATCCAGGAGCTCAAGATATTGCCTTCATGGTTGGTCGCATTGGGGTTGGTCGTCTCGGGGTTGGTTGGCTCAGGGTTGGTTGGATCATGGTTAGTTGGCTCAAGGTTGGTCATCTTGGGGTTGGTCAGCTTGAGGTTTTTTGGCTTGGGGTTGTGCGACTCAGGATTGGTCGGCTCATGGTTGGTCGGCTCGGGGTTGGTTAGCTAATGGTTGGTTGGCTCAAGGTTGGTCAGCTAGGGGTTGGTCGGCTCAAGGTTGGTCGACATGTATGGTCGGCATGTATGGTTGGATTGTAGATGGTCGGCTCGGGGTTGGTCGACTCATGGTTGGTCAGCTCATGGTTGGTCGGCTCATGGTTGGTCAGTGACCACAGAAATGTACGACCCGCGTAGTTGGACAACGTCCAACCCCCCAGGGTTGGATGGTAAAGGTCACATGACACATGGTTAGACGGGTCATGAAGTTGGATGCCGGGGAATTGGTATGAAACAATTAGATGGGTTACATAATTGGGCGGCTCACGGGTACAAAATAGGTGAAAGTAGGTGAACGAATGACATCCCAACAACCATATTTAATGTAGTATGGTGCCCATGTCTTTTCTTGATAAAAGTACCCGCGGGAAGTGAAATTATATGGGTGCCCATACCTCTTTAATGAGGGTGGGTGAAAAATGACTATATAATGCAATCGAACCCTCATTTTTGAAGGAGACATTCTGGGAGCTGGGGAAACTCTTGCAAAATTTTCTCTCAACTTCATTTTGAGATGTAATCCTTCTCCTGTGCATGACAAGTGTGTTTATGCCTCTGAGCATTAATGTAATGGTTTGTGCACCTTATAGAGCAATAAAATCCTATTTTTGTGGTGTTTTTCAAACCTTTCTCATGTTTTGTTGTTTCTTTGTGCCTCTCCATTTTGTGTTTGTTTTATGTGCATGTATTTCACATTTGCAGATGTAAGATGTTATGTTTCATGGAGTGTAGATAGAATATGGAGTTTGGGTTTATGTCACTATTATTCTGACCTCACCTAGCTTTATTTTTCCCTCTTCTTCCTCCCTCAGCAGAGTATCTCACCCCTCTTTTCTAGTGCTATCACCACTTTAGTGTAGGATTTCCCTTTTCATGCACTTTCTCTCTCCCTGTCTCCTTGGCATCATTAGGATAGGTGTAGTTAGGCGTATTTTTTACATTAGGAATAGTTTAGAATTAGGATTAGGAAGAGGAAGACGACCTTCTCCAGAGGGTTATCTCAAGTCCACAGGTCCCACAACTTGAGGGATAACCCCATGTTAGCAGAATTACACCGAATGCCCCATTCACACACAGACCATTCAGGGGGTGATGTAATTTTGACATAACAGTTTTGGCACACCTAGTGGGAAAGGTTTGAAGCACCTTACCACTTCACTTCATCAAGATCTATGTGATATTAGTGAAGGTTTCAACCTTTAGAGGTACTTTTAAGCACATTTTGTGACGCCCATGATTCAATAAAACCCATAATAACATTTACAGACCACCCTCTTCATTTTTTCACCCACTTTTATTTCCACATATTTCCACTTTCTTCCATCCATGAAGTCATGAAATCATGACTTCATTCCCCTCATGGAATTCTCACTTGCAACAACAGTAATGCCAACCATACCCATCCCCACATTTGTAAGATTCATTCTCGGGTTATTACAAACCAACCCTTCCAAATCCATATTTTGTTGAAGATTAGATCCAGTATGCATACCCCCATGAGGCAGGAAGCAGATCAGTTTGGTTACCCACAAAATTATAAAGTTGTTGAAGAGCAAGGGGTACACAAATTTTGGAGGATACCATTCCCTGGAGAATGTTGATTTAGTGTGAGAAGATTCAAAAAATTGAGGTAGTGCTTGTGCAGTCAAGGGCCACAACTCAGATGAAATCATTCAATAATTGGCTATAGGGTACCTTGTCCATGGGTCGGCCCTATGCCAAGACATTTCAGCCCACTACAGAAGCTTAATTTCATGGTTGAGATACTGCCCCAACTTGCACAATGGACTTGTTTACGATTATCCTTGCGGATGAACCGTCAGATTCATGGGAAACCTTATATTAGTAGGACATGTGCCATAAGGTGACCTCCATATTTTAAAGAATCTGGATCTTCTCTGTGGTATGAGATGAAGGTCAAAGAAAAATAAAACATAGCACAAAACTAAGAAAATCGATGCATCGAAAAAGGAAGAAGTTAATCAAGAATCCAACTACTTGAAATAGGGAAAAGGTAAGAAATGAAAAGGGTGGAAAAAATGCACCACATACTAGAGATAGATTAAAAAAAAACACCACTTCAAACTCATTAAGCACAACTTTTAAAAACCGTAGTGAACATTAGAAATATGCACATTATACCAACAACGAAATAAAGGCTATTAGAGATGATTAAAACATGCAAAGGATGGATGAAATGTATCACAAGACATATTATATTGCTCCAAAATTGTGCACAGTAGAACAAAAATAGGTAAGAGGTAAGAAAAATGCCATTACAGAGCTTAGGAAGGAGGCTTGAACTCCTAGATCATACCCCAAGAGGAGAAGAAATAGGGGCAGAAAAGAAATATGACCCCCCTTTTTTAGATATGAGAGTTAGATTATAATATATAGAATGAGAAAGAGAGAAGAGTCCAATCCCGAAATTACTTTTTCAACCACTTGTAATATGTAATAAATGAGTACAATCAATAACATCCTACTTGTAAAAGACTTCTCCTTCTGTCCCATGACTTGCAGTAGTGAAAGTATGATGACAATGCTCATTAAATGCATTCCCCAACCACTTTCCAACTGTCTCTTTGAACTGGTCTCATTTTCCTCAAAACTCACCGTTAAAGCTTCATGAGTTTCTACATTTCTCGATTGTTGTGCGTCGTGTTTGGTTTATTGGAGATGGAGATGTTTATTTTATTTTCACCCACATACCCTTACTAAAAATACAAAATCCTCTTTTTTGGCATAGAGGATGTCGAGAGCTTTCCGAAAAGTCCACTTTTGTGAAAATTAGAGTTTTGGGTCAAAAGTTATGTTTGTTTGAACTTTGGGGTTGTGTGTTTCCTGCGGGCTCTCACAATCTTCTAAAATATCTGAGCATTTAAAACTCCTGGCGGGATTCATGATTAATCCTATATTGAATTGACCTGCCACCAATCTTTTGCAACTTGCTTTAGGTTCAGAGTATATATGTGCTGAGCTCCATGTGGAGGCCAAGCGCATCCCTAGGGTCTCTGCTTTTCTTGCACCTTTTTAAAGTATGCCAAGATGACACATGACCCCTTCCACAGATCATTTAATTTTCCTTTGAGTTTGTAATGGGACTTGATTTTTCATCGTGATTTGGCTAACTCTTCTCTTATATTGCCGAGGGCTTGATTATTTTTACATTATCTCTGAAACTCTCAGAGCTATCTTGATTAATCAGCAAAAATTTGCTTGTTATCCAATTGCAGCGAGCGGTGGAGGAAATTTGATAACAATTATGGCAAATCACGGGGGGCCACTAGCTTACTAAATGGGATGAACCCAATGTCTACATCTATCTATTGGGCATGGACCCCACATCATCATCGTGAGCTGATCTAAACCTCAATTCCATAGTATTCAAAGTATCATTGTTTGCTTATGTAGCCACTAGCTGATCCTTGTGCTTTTCAACTCTCATAAGGAAACTCTATAATTTGTTTTATGAGAGTAGAAAATTGTTGTTGACATTGAATTTCACCCAGTCTACAATTTTGAGGTTGAAGGATGGAGCAGATTCTGGATTGGGTTGTCAGTAAATCTTACAGAGGTGTAGAGGCTTATTGCAATTAGTTCTGGAGAGAGTCAACAAGGTTACCTCCCTAGCCGATTTTATTTGCTCTATATTTGTATGATTTGAATTTTGCAACTTTTATAGGAAACTGCGGGTTTCTTTGCCATAAATACTGAAGGGCTTAGCGCATTATACCTCTATAGTAATATGAGCAAAGATATATACAAAGATTAAATCATACATGCCTCAAGTAAGACATGCAGAGTGTGAAAAAAACTTCTTCTGCTGAAAGCAAATTTACTCCTTCTCTTGCACTAATCAAAACAAAGGAAAAGCTAAACAAATCCTATGCTACATGCAGGGAGAAATATCTTCCCTTATTTAAAAAGTGCAGCCATGTAATTAATTTAACAATGGTTATGGCCTGTAACAAGAGTGAAAAATTACCTTCCACCCTTCTATCCAAGGTATCAATAAATAAAAAGAATACCCCCTCAAGATGTTCATCTTTTGGTTGGAGGTGTTACGGCTGACCCTTGGTGTATTGAAGATCATCCTCATGCTATGAAGTGAGCATGACTGGCATTGGCTTCTCCATTGGCTCCCATGATGCTAGATATTTGATTGGACATGGGGCCCTAGGAACCAATGGGATGATACTTTTGATTTTTCCAATTCCTTTAAATCTCATCCTCATGAATGGGGATATTTTGTAGGCTGATCTGAATGTTGCTTCTCCTCTATAAATAATTCTACTTCTTCCAAAACTTCCCTTTCCATGATGACTAATTTGATCTTGTTGTCATCATCTTCTTCTTCCTCCTCAAACAAAAAGTTTTGAGAGAACAAACTCCTCCACAAAATCAGACTCCTGTAAAGATGTGAAAGAAGAAGATTCTAAAAATGTATCATTAAAAGAAAGCAAGAAGCTTCCTATGATTTCTTATTCATTCAAGGTTCCATAATATGATTTATTCTCCTCCACAACATGATGTTCTCCCATGGTTAAATGTAACTAATGATAATGATTGTGATGGCTCAATGCAACTTTCCAATAGAGAGGCAAGCTCTAGGCGTGCAGGACAATGAAGGTCACTGCATTCCATTGAAAATATCCTATACTTTAGGGAGCTTTCCCTCTTTTGTTTGCACATGCTCCTCCTCTTGTGGATTTGGGAATGTCTCTTTTTCCTTCATAGGTTTAATCAACAAGGGGATCTTATCAATCCTGAAACTACGAGCCTATCTTTTCCAATCTTAAGTTATTTCTTCTAGACTGAACTCTCCTTCAGGTCTCCCTTGGCTGATTTTAGTAGATATTTTCTTCCCAACATGAAACTTGAGACATCAAGAAGAGGGTTAGGTTGGTTTACCACATGTTTTGTAACCATTTGTGGTGGAGAAGGAAATGGAAGTTCTTGTTTACATGGAGGGAGTGGCCGTTGTGAAGGGAAAAGGGAAGAAGAATCGAGATGGGATGGAAGACTAGGAAATGGGGAAGGGAACTCAACATTTGGAGCAGCATATAATGGGATTGAAACGTGACAAATGTTGAAATGATAAAGCTTGAGAAGGAGAGAAAGAAGAACAAAGAGCCTGGTGATTGACCTACCCATTGACAAGGTTGTCTATTACTTTTCTCATATGTTTCAATACCCTCAATCCATTGTGTAAGTCGGGGAAACATTTCATCCTAGAAATCAAGCTTGTCTTGTGGGCTATAGTGTCTTGGAAAAGGGCCTTCCCATGGATAAGGTGCCCTGTAACCAATCCTGGATGCCTTCATTTGTGCCGTAGCCCGAGTTTGAGCCATAACAGCCTCCATTCCTTGGATATTCTCCAGTAGATCAATATCCTCCATCTAACTATTATCCTCATATACATACCTGTGTTCTTGATAAGTTCCAAATCCAAACTGGTTTGGCATTGCTCATGTGGGTAAGCATAGTGGTTTTGAATCTGATCATAGTGCTGACTTGGAGAATTCCTGAAGCTCATTTGAGGTTGATTGTACTACTAAAAATGTGGATTCCACTGTGGGAATGAAGCCATGGTTACACAACTACATAGGATGAAGAAAAATGAGAGACGTGGAAAGAAAGACAAATAGAGATGGATGAAAGAAAGGTCTGCAAATTTAGAGAATGGGTTGTTTGGATCATGCGGACTCACCAGATACACTTTATATGTGCCTCCATAGGCTGAGTTTCACCAATATCACACCAACTTGATGAAATGAAATGATAGGATGCTTTGAATTGTCCCACCGGGTGTGCCAGGAAAAATATTTACGATTATCCTTATAGATGAACCGTCAGATTCATGGGACGTGCGCCCTAAGGTGACCTCCAGATTTTAAAGAAGCTGGCTCTTCTCTGTGGTATGGGATGAGGGTAAAAGAAAAATAAAACATAACACAAAACTAACAGAAATGATGTGTCGAAAAAGGAAGAAGTTAATCAAGAATCCAACTACCTGAAATAGGGAAAAGGTGAGAAATGAAAAGGGTGGACAAAATGAACCACAGACCAAAGATATATTCACACAAAACACCACTTAAAACTCATTAAGAACAAATTCTAAAACCTATAGTGAACATTAGAAATATGCATAATATACCAACAACAAAATAAAGGCTATTAGAGATGATTAAAACATGCAAAGGATAAACAAAATTCATCACAAGACATATTATATTCCTCCAAAATTGTGCACAGTACAACAACAACAAGAAAGAGGTAAGAAAAATGTCATTACAGAGCTTGGGAAGGAGGCTTGAGCTCCCAGATCATACCCTAAGAGGAGAAGAAACATGGGCAGAAAATAAATATGACCCCCCCTTTTTCAAATATGAGAGCCAGATTAAAATATATAGAATGATAAATAGAGAAGAGTCCAATCTCGAAATTGATTTTTCAACCACTTGTAAGATGCAATAAATGAGTGCAATCAATAACAAATTGCTTGTAAAATACTCCTCCTTTTGTCCCATGACCTGCAGTAGTGAAATAATGATGACCATGCTCATTAAATGCATCGCCCAACCACTTTCCAACTATCTCTTTGAACTGGGATCATTTTCCTTAAAAATCGCCATCAAAGCTTCATCAGTTTTTGCATTTATCAATTTTTGTGCGCCGTGTTTGGTTTATTGGAGCTGGAGATGTTTCTTTTATTTTCACCCACCTACCCTTACTAAAAATACAAAATCCTCTTTTTGTGGCACAGAGGATGTCGAGAGCTTTCCGAAAAGTCCAATTTTGTGAAAATAGGAGTTCTGGGTCAAACATTATGCTCGTTTGAACTTTGGGGTCACGTGTTTCACGTGGGCTCTCACAAAATTTTAAAATATTTGAGAATTTAAAACTCCTAGTGGGCTTCATGATTAATCCTATATTGAATTGACCTACCACCAATCTTTTACAACTTGCTTTGGAATCAGAGTATCTGTGTTGAGCTCCATGTGGAGGCCAAGCACATCCCTAGGGTCTCCGCTTTTCCTATAGCTTTTGAAAGTGTGCCAAGATGACACGTGGCACCTTCCAAGGCTACTTTACTTTTCCTTTGAGTTTGTAATGAGACTCAATTTTTCACCATGATTTGGATAACTCTTCTCTTATATTGTTGAGGGCTTGATTATTTTTAAATTTTCTCTGAAACTCTCAGAGCTATCTTGATTAATCAATAGAAATTTGCTTGTTATCCAATTTCAGTGGGTGGTGGAGGAAATTTGATAATAGTTTTGGCGACTCACAAGGGTCCATTAGCCTGCTAACTGGGATGAACCCATTGTCTGCATCTATCTATTTTTCATGGATCCTGCATCATCATCGTGAGTTGAACTGAACCTTGATTTCATAGTATTCGAAGTATCGTTGCTTGCTTCTGTAGCCACTAGCTGATCCTTGTGCTTTTCAACTCTCATAAGGAAACTCTGTAATTTGTTTTTTGAGAATAGAAAATTGTTTTTGACATTGAATTTCACCCATTCTCGCATCTACAATTTTGAGGCTGAAGGATGGAGCGGATTTTGGATTGGGTTATCAATCAATCTTGTAGAGGTGTAGAGGCTTGCTGCAATTCATTATGGAGAGAGTCAACAAGGTTGTCTACTTAGCTGATTTTAGTTTCTCTGCATTTATTTTATTTGAATTTTGCAACTGTTACAGGAAACTATGGGTCTCTCTACTGTAAATACTGAAGGGATTGGCACATTATACCTCCAGAGCAATACGAACAAAGCTATATACAAAGATTAAATCATACATTCCTCAAGTAAGACATGCAGAGTGTGCAAAAGTACTTCTTTTGCTGAAAGAAAATTTTCTTCTACTCCTACACTAATCAAAACAAAGAAAAGATAAATAAATCCTGCTATAGGAAGGGAGAAATAACTTCCCTTCTTTAAAAAGTGTGGCCATGTAATTAATTTAACAACGGTTATGGCCTATAACAAGAGTGAAAAATTACCTTCCACCCTTCTATCCAAGGTATCAATAAAAAAAGAATACCTCCTTAAGATGTTCAACTTTTGGTTACAGGTGTTGTGGCTAACCCTTGGTGTATTGAAGATCATCTTCATGCTCTAAAGTGAGCATGAATGGCATTGGCTTCTCCATTGACTCCTATGCTGCTAGATATTTGATTGGGCGCGGGGGCCCTAAGAACCAATGGGTTGATCCTTTTGATTTCCCCATTCCTTTGAATCTCATCCTCATGAATGGGGATATTTTTGCAGACTTTATGGAAGAAGGTGATTGCTTGTAGGATGATCTGAATGTTACTTCTCCTTTATAAACAATTATGCTTCTTCCAAAACTGCCCTTTCCATGATGATTGATTTGATCTTGTTGTCATCGTCTTCTTCTTCCTCCTCAAACATAAAGTTTGAGAGATAAAAATCCTCCAAAAAATTAGACTCCTGCAAAGATGTGATATAAGAAGAATCTAAAAATGTATCATTAAAAGAAAGCAAGAAGCTTCATATGATTTATTCTTCATTCAAGGGTCCATAATTTGATTTGTTCCCGAGGTTGCATGTCCAATCAAGTATTTGACTAGCTTGGAGCCAAAGTCATATTTGAAACTGGTCATGTTCATTTTAGGGCATGAGGATGATATACAAAGCACCAAGGGTCACGATTAACATCTCCAGGAGTCCAATGTCAATCAACTTAAGGAGGTATTTTCAATTAATGTTGATACTTATTTGGGTGGAGGACCGACCTCTTATCAGGTTTTCACTCATAAAAATAGCCACGATTAGTGTGAAATCATATGCATGGTTTCCAATTGTGAGAAAGGGAAGCTACCTCTCCTTGCCAGTTGTAGGATTTGTTTGAGTTCCCTTGCTTCTGGTTAGCGTAGAGTTTATAGGCTTGCTTTTAGTAGAAGAAGTGCTTGTGCACACTTGGCATGCTCAACTTGGGGTATGTATGATTTTTAGTTTTGTACATATCGTGTGTTGTGGCATGTTTCTACTCTTACATTATCCATTCTTTACAAGGGGCATGTTTTCACAAGAAAAATTAGGTTCCAACAACAGTCCCAACCTCTCCAAATCAGCTTGTGTTCCCATGAATTCTGTAATTGTTTATGCTTGTCAAGGAATCATCAATTGATTTTATTTCATACTTGATAAGAAATCATATTAAAGATAGTTTCAAGGGGGATTCAACCTTTTTCCTATAGATCAGATTTTCAGAAGAAGAGAATTTTGGGTTCAAGACAATTTTCCACTCTCACAAAACCTTAATTTAGATAATTTTGTAAATGAGAGGGAAAATCTGAGTAGTGGCAAGTAATTCCAGTTTCAAGCATCAGTATTTTAATGGATCTAGGGAAGAATTCAAATTTTAGGATATCTTTGTAGGTGTACCAATACCAACTCCATGCCTAATGGATGCTTCAGGAAATTGGTCTCACATCTAGCAGCCCCAAGAGGTCGCTAATTGTTTTCTATTTTTACCCCCTGGTAAAATAGAAAACTTGGGAGGATGGGTTTTGAGCACTGGAAAATGATTCATGGACCAATATGGAATGATACAACTGAGATATCAAGTTTGGGAAACATTTTAAGTGATTCAGGGAAGTTTCAGAGGTCATGGGGGCCATTCATCAGAAGCAGGCTTTCGAGCCTTAAGGAGTGTGCAACGTAAAAGAGGACCAAAGATTCAATGGAATATTATGATAGCCATATGATGAATTATAAGTCCAAAAAATTTCCTATGGAAGTCACTTTCCATTCCCTACATGGTGGAAAAGATGATACATATTGAAGCATCATACACTTCCCAAGGAAGTTCATTCTTCTGGCGCACAACTAGAAATCCCGAGAAAGAAGGAGAAATTTCGAGGATATAAATTTAAAATTGGATCCTTATACTACCAAAATTAGATTTATTGGGTTATTTCCATGTGAAACCATATAAAATTTCACCCCAAAACTCATCCGGGAGCTCAAGATATCGCCTTCATGGTTGGTTGGCTTGGGGTTGGTCAGCTTGGGGTTCGTCGACCACAAAAATTTACGGCCCACATAGTTGGAAAATGTTTGACCCGTAGGGTTGGATGGTTGAAGTCACACAATGGATGGTTAGAAAGGTCATGAATTTGGATGCTTGGGCAGTGGTACGATGCGGTTGGATGGGTTACATGGTTGGGTGGCTCACGGGTCCCAAATAGGTGAAATTAGGTGAAAAAATGACATCCCAAATACCATATTTAATGCAGTATGGCGCACAGGTCTTTTCCTAACAAAAGTGCCCTCGGGAAGTAAAATTATATGGGTTCCCATACCTCTATTATGAGGGTGGGTGAAAAATGGCTATATAATGCAATCGAACCCCTCATTTTTTAAGGAGACATTCTGGGAGATGGGGAAACTCTTGCAAAATTTTCCCTCAACTCGATTTTGAGTTGTAAGCCTTCTCCTGTCCCTGAAAATATTATTTATGCCTCTGAGCATTAATGTAATGGTTTGTGCACCTTATAGAGCAATAAAATCATATTTTTTGGTGTTTTTCAACCCTTTCTCATGTTTTTTTGTTTCTTTGTGCCTCTCCATTTCATGTTTGTTTTATGTGCATGTATTTCACATTTACCGGTGTAAGATGTTGTGTCTCATGGAGTGCAGATGGAATATGGAGTTTAGGTCTATTTCACCATTGTTCTGACCTAGCCTAGCTCTATTTTCCCCTCTTCTTCCTCCATCAGTAGAGTATCTCACCCCTCTTTTCTGGTGCTATCACCCCTTTAGTGTATGATTTCCCTTTTCATGCACTTTCTCTCTCCCTCTCTCCTTGGCATTGTTAGGATAAGTGTAGTTAGGCATATTTTATGCATTGGGCATAGTTTAGCATTAGGATTAGAAAGAGGAAGTTGGCCTTCTCTGGAGGGTTATCTCAAGTCCACAAGTCCCATAGCTTTAGGGATAACCCCATGTTAGTAGAATTACACTGAATGCCCCATTCACACACATTCCATTTGAGGGTGCTATAATTTTTACATAAAACATACTATCTCGAGTGCATCATCAATATTTGGTAAACATAATTGGATATTGTGAAGAGAAAAATTCCAGGTTAGTAAGACCTCAGAATCTGGTATGTAGTCCTAAATCAAAGGATGTTGCTTTTCCATTTCTTGACACACTTAGTTTTGAATAGTACAGTTAAATTCCTTGTACACATCAAGATTACTATGAAATTGTGGTGCACAAAATCAGAAGACAGATCCCTTTGTGGGTGATATATTATCGTTCATGGGACTGATTGATACAAGACCTAGAAACTAGTTCTTTGAATTTAGTGCAAGAGTTTTCATTAGGGGAACACTTTTTTTCATGTCGCATGTTACCTTCATCATAAAATTTGGTGAATAAAATTAGCACTTGAATTTTGAAAGCACTAATTAATGTTAAGATGCACATTATAAGTATTTTATCAAAATAATCTATATAAAATCATTGAAAATTGTAACTTCATAAGAACTTTGATTGAGGCAATTTGAATATTACCATCTTGAATCTGTTTGGAATCAAAATTTATTTCAGGTGACATTGTAGCATTAAAGTGATTCTATAACTAAAAGTGTATTAGTTCCTTTGAAAAAAATATTTATAAAGGTATCTAAATAGGTCATACAAATTCTGGGTGCACTTCTTTTAACTTGTTTATTTGCTAGGAGGTATTTAGACTTTCAGTAAGAACAGTTATAAAATTTGATTTTCATATGTGGACATTTTAGTGAAAAAATTATGTCAATCTTGAGCATTTATAAAGGGTACAAATATATGACAATATACACAGACAATGGTGTGGAATCTGGATAAAGGACAGAGAAATGCTAATGTAAAATTTATGAATGATGTGGCCCACATAATCCATGCTCTAAGATCAAATTTGTTAAATGGTCAATATCGTCATGCATACAAAGCATATAGTTTTCTATCTCACAATTATTATGCACTAAATGATGAAGATTATTGCTTGTATATGTTATCACAACTTATAATTAGCCTAACTTGCTAGAGAGAATATTCTCAGCATCTTCCTTTAGAATTTATATTTAAGTTCATCTCACTATTAAATTTGGTCTACATCTCTATTTCCTTGAGTTTCTTGAGGTCAACTGATTACCACATACATTTAGTTTTATTAACTTCTTCTTTCACTTTTTTGTAGGATATTTGTGATTCTCTTTCTCTTACGGTAAAGAAGAGAGTGTTGTCTCTAAACAAACTTCAGGTGGGTTTCAATATTGATTGAAGTATTTATTCATTTGTTTTGTTTATTGCATGTTATGGACTAAGAGATTATTGTAGAGTGCTTTCATGTTATTTTCTTTTGATTGTTTCATCTATATTTATAGTTGGCTCCAATCCTTTTTCCGAAAGTGACATATGGGGGCATGTGCCTTCGTCAATGACATGATTCGTTATGTGCTGAGGGGCTCATTCCCCAATGAGGCCATTTTGAAGCATCCCAAGTTGGATGTTAGACTGATCAACGACAAGGCTTTTAAAGCTGCCCGTCATACCTAAGAACATCTTCTTGGACTAACATACTTCTTTTCCCTCTCCAGTTTAATATGATGCAGACTAGAAACACAATTCCCCTCCCTATAATTGACATTAACTACACCTCTCTTTCAGAGGGAGGAAGAGTTTAAGCATCTTCAATGTGTTGTTAATGTTTTGCATTGTAGGCAACCAAAACCACCTAAAACAATGATAGCTGAAATGATCAGAGATCGCCTCCACCTGATGCCAACATCCCCAATTTTTCTCTCCAAATTATGAACAATTGGATCACATTCATGAGGCTTCTGCTTGATTTATGATTCTAACAAAGATGCACTGAAATATGAACCACCCCACAAATTGAGGAGAATGG
This sequence comes from Taxus chinensis, assembly GCA_019776745.2. Classification (NCBI taxonomy): domain Eukaryota; kingdom Viridiplantae; phylum Streptophyta; class Pinopsida; order Cupressales; family Taxaceae; genus Taxus; species Taxus chinensis. Next base: position 839,385,166 of record CM034146.1, read on the forward strand.
GAATACCAATCGAGGCATTTGCAACTGGACAAAAATATAAGAAACGTGCAAAGAAAATTACACAAACAAAAAGCAAGAAATTTGATTTAAAAAATAAGCTTGTAGTGGTTTGTTTATAAGTGTTTTTGATGTAAACTGTAACTCGTTCCAAATAATTCCACGTATGTATTATGGCAGTATATATCAGACAGACAATCAAAATTTTTAAAATACATGTTCAGTTTTTTGTAAACCAACAACTATGCATTTCTAATTTCTTTATCATTGTACCTCCATACAAATACCTATAGTTTACTTACTTCAAGTGTACATATTGTTCATATTGTTTTCCATTCTATTTTCTTAACATAATAATATGTAATTCATTTCAAATAAATGCATGTATATATTGTGGCGAAACATATAGAACACATAATCAAACTTTTCAACATACATGTTCAATTGTTCCTTTTTACAATTGCTCACTTCTTTATGTAAACCAACAACAACACATTTTTAATGTGTTCTTCATTATATCTGCACACAAATACCTATAGTTTTAAAATTCCTGAGAAAGAACCATGCAATTGTTAGTTGTTTTCATCCAAAGCTTTGTACATTATATCACATTTTTGCATATTGAATTGTTTTAAGGGTTAGACTTCATGTTTGCGCTTTTTGAAAAATATAAATGAATAAGGAAGCAAACTTTAAAGGTTCTCATTGTTTACAAATGCATGCTATGTGAACACATCCTTCATTTCATGTTTGATTGCACTACAAGTTTAAATTTTCCACCATATATTTCCAGAACTCCCACTATCTTGAGCATCTTTTACTTGCTATGGAAATAAATTTGACACATGAAGGCATTTCTCAATTAATTGAGGGTGGTTCCAACATTGACCCTACATTTCAGATACTGAACTTGTCCTCCCTACGGTCTATTCTCAACATGGGTGTCCAACATCATGTTGACCTTTCAGATGGGATACATTTTCAGACAACACTTCTACCCTCCAAATTTGCAAGTCGTGTAACTGAAAAATCAATACAAGAAGGCTCCATTGTGTGCTTACACAAATCCCACGTTAGAATGATCAAAAGTGAACTGTAAGCTTCGTCATCTCTTGCTCGATTACCAATGTATATAATCTCCCTATAGTAATTCTAATTTCTTTCTATTTATTTTTTCCATCCGTTGATCTCTTCTAATTTTTTCTCGATTTTCTTTTCCATTGCAGGATTGTTCTTATCATTGAAATGGATGTTTTCATCGAAACACATTTGGTAATCAGTGCTCCAACCCGACTACCAAAAAATTCTCTCCAAGATAGTCAGTTTTCGTGAACAGATGCAAGTGCAAACCAGGTTAACAAATATTTTGCGAGAACACCCACTCAAATAAGTGGATTGAATACATCTATGCACATGTGGTCCATAGAGGGTTGTTCCCTAGCAAAAACAACCCTTCGAAAATATCACAATGCAAGGGGAGATGGTTCCATGTTTGGGTTTGATTTTGTGGATTGGGAAGGAGGGGAAATCCACATCACCTGTTTCAATGAGGTGCGTCGAAGCATTCTATGAGCAGATTGAAAATGGGAAGCTATATACAATTTCCAATGGGAGGATTACTGATGCAAAGCTATGTTACAACCATTTGAACAATGCTTTAGAGATTTTCCTGTAACCATCCTCAACCATAACTCCACTCATAGAAAATGAGGATACAATACCTTCCCATCACTTTCACTTCACCAAAATCAAGGACATACCTGCAAGCATTACAGGTTCTACAGTTGATTTGATTGGCATTGTTCTTGTGATGTCACCATGCTCAACAATTCGTAGGCATGACAAGTCTAAAACAAAGAGAAGAACTCTACAATTAAAGGACATGTTAGGATTTAGTGTAACTGTCACATTGTGGGGACAACACTTAGATGAGATAAGCAAAGAACTTGAAGACATGCTTTCTATACCACCTCTTCCGGTCCTTGCCTTGAAAGCTGCTCGCATCTCCAGTTTCAATGGGACCTTAGTTGACACTGTTTCAAGTACCAAATGTTACATCAACCCTATGATTTCAGAAACCAATACACTTCATGGTTGGGTTGATTTTGATGACTACTCCCATCTGATGCCCTCTATCACAAGAAAATTTCTGGGCCCTCCAAAAAGCTTGACCTCTGTAATAATGATTTCGCAGGTCCTATAGATGGGGAACACTGAGAGAAATGAATGGGCCATGGTTACTATAGAAATCAAAAATATCAGCATGGACAACTTTTTTTACAAGGCATGTCCTCTTCAAAAAGGTGACAAACAATGCAGGAAAAAGGTGAGAGAGAATGGTAATGGTTCATGGTTTTGTTCGAGTTGCAACATACAAGTTCAGAACTATGATTATAGATATGCACTCAGGATCGATCTAAAGGACCCAACAGGAGAACTCCAATCAGTTACTGCTTTTGATGAGACAACTGAGTCAATCATGGGTGTTGCAGCTAGTGACCTCCACCTATTGTCTATAGACAAAGATGCGACTAGTGAAATTACAAGCAATGTCATCTGGCAATGAATACTGCTTCACACTTTCCCTAAAAAAAGAGACATACTGTGGAAACAAATAGATTGAAATGTGTCATCCTCAGTTCAAAGAAATTGGATAACAGTGCAACTCCTTCGTAACCTTCTTTACGTAAATATTTCTAATGCACCCATCCCTTCAAACTTTACACCCTCACCCATCCCATTCTATACTTTGAACTATCACCGCTATGTTGTTATTTCATATCTATGTTTCACTATTGTATTTCCTTATACACTGACATACTATTGCCTCCTACTACTATGTGGATTATAAGTACTTTTAAGAAAATAAATGAAAATTACTTGCACTTTTGTTATGTACATATTTGCATCCTTGTATACTATGTGAACGTAATGTATCTTTCCATATAACTAATACTCTTTTCCTTCAGCAACAAATGCAATTTTTCTATTCTCAAATTGTTACCTCTTACGCGTATTTCCCATTGGAACTCCACATGCATTACATTTGTATATAGTTTTATATTTTGACTTATTTCTACATTTGTATGTCATCAAATAATGCATCGTTCCTTGCTGACCCGCATGGTTTTTTTTCAACAAGTGGTACTCCATAGGTCTATGACTTCACAATCATGTTGACTCCTGTAAAATGAGCCCGACAAAGAGAGAAATACACAAAAAATAAAGTTCACATAACTATTGAGCAACAACGTCATAAATTAGAGCATAGAAACAATGGCAATATCTAATATCTGTCAACTTACATCTGACCAACAACCTACCATTCCCTGACATTCCAATCTTGCCATCAAATACAACTACTGAAGGATTGTCAACCAACATTCTGCAAGTAACTTCCATGGAAACAATTTTTCACGACCATACCAATTCCTTCCGTATGAACTCATCTTTGCTAACTACTGCCATGTTTCCCCATTTATTTGGGACACCACATGAAACTATCTCAAGTACCAACCTTTCTTTGGTTCCTCACACATGTACAACCAGTTTCTCCTCTCCTTCTAACTGCTTTCAACCTTGCAATCCACAATCGACTCAAACAGAACACCCCACCCTTCCCATACATAGAGATTTCCCATATTCCCACCCTCGTCGTAGACTATTGAAGCCCAATGCCAGTTTCGCAAAAGAATAGATTTGTTGGCGAACATCCAAACTTGCTCAATCTGTTTGGAAAATTACCCTGGAATTAAAACAATTTCCTTTGAAGGATTTCCCTCCTGTAACAGATGCAAATCTGAAAAACATGGCCACCACTTCTCTTCATGGAACAACATGGACCCTGAAAAGTAGCCTATCATTCTTGCGTCTTTAACCCAAATTAAGGAGATGCTTATCGCACGAGTTAATCCATTCCTGCAAGTCACCCAAGTATGTGGTGGACAATACAAATACTCAGGACACACCATAAGTTTCCCACAAAACATTACTTCAATAGAAAAGTACCTACCCCACCGCCTTGGAGATTTGGACATAGTTCTCATACAAAGGGAAGGAGCTAATTTTAAAAAGTATGATTTCTACGTCAGTAGATCTTGTGTTTGGGCAGCCTTGCAATATAAAATCCAACACGATCCCTATTACAAAGATGTCTTAATCAACGATGACGCCCTTTCCTCTCTACCATCTGAGTCGTCAAATGTTTCCTCCTCTCTTAACACAGCCACAATGGAACTGCCCCAAATACAAAGTGCCTCTACAACTCATGGTATTGATGTTCCCACTCGACTCTGATGAAATGTATGAACACTCATGTCTTTCGTGCCAACACCTCACAATACATGAACAGAAGAAGAGGAAATCGAATAGTTCTTGCTCAACCATGATGGTAACACTCCATTTACCATGCCATGGCCAGAGCTTGGGCTCTCGCCAATAAATGAATACAATACAAAGGGCCTTTTCTCAATGGCTTTCCCAACTTTTTTTCCAATAGGAAAAGCAATGTGGTAACAACCCCACATAAAAGAAGTTCCAATGCATGAATACACTCTTCATTTGATGCACTACCATGATGGATGTTTCAGGTTCCCACCCAATATTTCGCTACTTCCTTCTAAACCTCATAATGCAGCATAGGAGCCAGTCTACAGCAGCATTTTTTATGAAACAGTAACCTCGAATCTGGAATCCCTCCAACAATTAGAGATCTACAAAGACAACTACTGGAATGCCCCAAAGACAACCTTCCTAGAAAATTTAATGTGCTTTGGTTCGAGCCTTCATGGGACACGATCATTCTGGGAAAAAAGTAGAAGTGAGCTTTCAGATATGGTAGAACAATTGGGTACACCAACCTTATTCTTCACTCTAAGTGTTGCAGACACTAAATGGCCAGATCTCCATAGTATTATGTCTGGTGAATGCCCTACTGATCCTCGAGCCGCACAACATTGGAGAACCCTTAACATTGTCTCTAACCCTCATCGAGTATCAACATACCTGCATCACAGATTCACAATATTTTGTGAAGAAATATTGCAGAAGGAACTTGGAGCAGTAGACTTTTGGTACATGTAATCAAATCTACTTTTTTATAAGTTTTTTCCAAACTACATAGCTAATATTTATGTTCCCTCATCTCACAGGTATGAATGGACAACATAGAGGCTCCACACATGTCACGGTTTATTGTGGCTTGAGAATGCACCTAAATTTGATGCAATGGAATGGGAGGATACAATAATTATTGAGGCAACAAAACAATACTTTGATAAGTTTGTGTCTTCTTGGAACCCCCACCCGGCTTGCAACCGCTTGGATTTTGTTCACAGGTCACTCCTAGATGACCCTTGCTTGCTAGATACAACAAAAATTCTATCCTCCTCCCCACATGTGGACCTTGAAGAACTGCTTAATCGTGTTCAGTGCCACACTAAATGTTCAGAGTAGACATGCCTGCGTAGAAAGCAATCACAGCTGCAGTGCAGGTACAACGCCCCCTGGGCCACGCAACCTACTTCATCCTTGCTCATTGAAAGTGATGGGAAAATTAAGTACCTCCCTTCGAGAAATGATGATAGATTGAACATCCACAATCAAACTATGATATCCATATGGAGAGAAAATGTTGATTTCCAATTGGTATTTTCTGCCATGCAGTTCTTAAGTATATTACAAAATATGCTTCAAAAGCATAGCAACATTCAGAAACCTATCACCAAATGCTATCCATATTTTCAAGAGATGTTGATGCAGATTCTCCAGCACATATTGCAATCTGCAAAATGCTCATAGAAAGTGTTGTTGAACATGACATAAGTGCACAAGAAACATGCCACATGCTACAAAAATTGCCACTTGTTATGTGCAACCGTTCATTTGTATCATTAAATGTTGGCAAAAAAATTCTGAGACATGTCATTGAAAGTGACATCGATGCACAAATAAACAACCACTTTCTTGGATGCATATAAAGTTCATCCTACAACCATGGAACACCTACCACTTATTCAGGTTACTTGAGATTGGAGCTACAACAAGAACTGTAAAGGTGATAAATGGAAAATGCGACCGACTCAAGCAATTGTTCGAGGTCCACCCAAGATTTGTGGATGTCCCAACTCAGGATTCAACGTCATATGACCTTTTCTGTTGGTCAGAACTCCTTTTATACAAGCCTTTCAAAAATATTGCCTCTGAATTTGGCTCAACCCCACATGACATCAACGGCACTTGGGACATGTTCAAGCACAACTACAAACCGTGGCATGTTTTACGCACTACCACAGACACAAGACATGCTACAGATGTTAGTTCTGACTCTGAGGCTGAATGTAGTATTCAACATGAACCATTGCAAGAATGGAAGGTATTTGCACAACTTCATCTGGGAAACAACATGGGTCTTGAAAGTCTTGAAATGTTGGGGAAATGAGATTTCGACATACACAATAATTGGAGCATACATGACGTTCCACCAGATTTGTAGATAATTGGTTCATCATTCATCGAGAGAGAAAAGGAAGACACAAATAACACCAACATGCAGGCCACACCACCATCTTCCACACTTCCTTTGTCTTCAGAACAACAACTAGCTCTTGATACCATACTACACCATTCAACAAACAAAACCCTTCTACCTCCACTAAGATTGATAATTCAAGGAACGAATGGCACAGGAAAATCATTTCTAATAAATAAAATCTAGAATTCATTCACACATCATCAACCACATCTCCCTCACCTCTACTTGTGCTCACCCCTACCGGTGTTTCAACATTCAACATCTCTGCATCCACAATCCATGCAACCCTCTGTATTCCAATCAAAGAACTGAAACCCCTTGAAGGCATGCATTATCGTCTTTTCAAGAGTCGTTGAAACATATAGAATATGTTCTTATTGATGAAATGAGTTTCATCAGCCCAAAGTTGCTAAGAAAAATTGATAGTAGGCTACGCGAAGCTTTCCCACACTCAAAAACATCTGAATTTGGGAACAGATCAGTCATCCTCCTTGGCGACCTCGGCCAATTACCACCGGTTTTGGACAGTCCTCTTTATGCAAGTAATTCCTATGGAGCCAGCCTTTGGAAGGGATTCAATTCTTCCATTACATTGCAAACAATATTTCGGCAACAAGGAACAACCAATGCATAAGTTTCATTCCAGAATTTACTGCTCCACATGTGAGATTCAACCCCTCTTATTGAGGACTGGGAACTCCTAATGTCTTCGCACAGACACACACCTAACTCAGCAAGAGCTCAACATTTTTAAGGACGCACCACATTTGTTTGCAAAAAATGATCTCGTGGACTCCCACAACCTTCAGATGTTGAAGGCATTGAATGTTTCTGATCGCCCAATCCATTGCTCAAAGTAACAGGTGGGTTGGACCAGGAGATCCTGATGATGATCAATTAGAACACAAAGTTCTGTTGTGCAAACAACAAAAAATCATGCTTATTGCAAATTTATGGGTTGACGCAGGCCTCGTAAATGGTGCTATAGGAACAATCACTAACATTGTCTATGACGCATCAATGCCACCACCAACATTACCTTTATTTTTTGTTGTCAAATTTGATAGATACAATGGCCCATGTTGGGATCCCTCCAACCCGTTACATATTCCCATACCCCCTATTTTGAGAGGGAATTGAAGACAATTACTGATTAAAATGGCCTGGGGATTAACTATCCACAAGTCCCAGGGACTTACTTTGCATAGAGCAACTATCGACATTGGAACCACTGAAAGGCAGGGTCTGACATTCACAACTTTCTCCAGAGTTCCCTCGCTTGCAAATCTGTGCATTTCACCTACTTTTTCATTTGAAAGGTACTCAAATATGGCACACGTACCAACACTTGGAGCAAGAAGAAAGGAGGATTCAAGACTACTATCCCTCAACCCGTCGTAAATACAACCCTCTACTTTGATATCACCTCCACTACTACTTTACTCAACACTTCTTGTATCCAAAGCGGCATTGTCGTTCAAGGGGTATCAAATGTAATCATGTTTACTGAAAATAAAATTGCCCACAAAAGGCTACCATTCATGATATAAATACTGTAAATGTATACATGTCTCGTTATGTGTACATAGGTCTTCATGTATCTGATGTTGTGATATATGATTTGCAACTTTAAATGTATGAATCTGTAACAAAATTAAATGTACACATACAACCTTTCAATGTAATGTTTCATCTATATTCCTACACTACCACTATCAATCACACGCCTTATCGAGTGTACAATAAAGATTTTTTCAACAAAAGACCAACCAAACAACCGATGTAACACTAACACAATTAACCCAAAATAAATACAAACCATGTCAACTATAAAAGTAATTAACTATCAAAAACGGTATCAAATGTATTCATGTACAAATTTGTAACAAGTTTGAAATGTAGAGAGAACCTTTAAATTAAGTGGTTCATCTATATTTATACGCTTAATCAATCAAACCCCTTATCAACATCGACTACAGAAGTAATAACTATCCCTCTAAATCAAATAACATATACCGTTCGACGTTCACATTGCACCACACATGCACATAAGCCTTCATGTATTCATGTTAAGTTCAAATAAAATAGTCCGCAAAACGCTATCACTCATGATATAAGATTTGAAATTGTATATGTACGAATTTGTAACAAGTTTGAAATGAAGAGATGATACCTTTAAAAGAAGTGGTTCATCTATATTTCTACACTTACAAAATAACACTTTTCAACATACATGTTCAATTTAACCTTTTTACTATTGCTCACTTCTTTATGTAAACTAAAAACAACACATTTTTAATGTCTTCTTCATTATAACTACATACAAATACCTATAGTTTTAAAATGCCGAGAAAGAACCATGCAATGTATAGTTGTTTCCATCCAAAGCTTTGTACATTATATCACTTTTTTTTTTTTCATATTGAATTGTTTTAAAGGTTAGACCTCATGTTTGCACTATTTAAATGAAGTGGTTCATCTATATTTCTACACAACCAAAATCAATCACACCCCTTATCAACATCAACTAAAAAATGTAATAACTATCCCTCTAAAACAAATAACTTATACCGTTCGGCATTCACATTGCATTGTACACATGCGATTGCTAGTAGTAAAAATTGTTGATACATAATTATATGTATAATTATTATTAAAAAAAACATAATCTATTAATGTAACATATATTCCGTATATAAAGTATAGAGAATATCTTGTTTTATTTATTCTGTTTTTTTAAATTAAAAAAAATAATGAATATTATTGTTACATATTTATAGGTATTAAAATAGAAAATATGAAAAATAGTCTACCAATATGATATCTCATACTTATATTACCGAAAATATCTTTTTTCTATTTATTATGTTTTTTCATTTTTATAATTTTTGTTTAATTACTTCAAAATATTTTTTAAATTTTTTTCATTACAATTTCAAATATCTTGTTAATTATTATAATATATACAACTTCGCATATACATAACAGGTCCCTTGATATTGCATGGCACTTGTTAATTGTACCAAAAAAAAACAATTATATGCCTGTAATCAAAATCTTGTAATGCCTTCGTAATCAATTATATGTCTGTAATAAAAATAAACAAACCAATGTAGGTATAAAAGACTTTTGGCATGTTATTTTTAACTGTTTCAGAGCATTGCACTTATGACCCATCAAATGATGAAGGGAATTAGAGCCTTCCTTTGAGAAGGGAAGCCCTCAAATTTCTTCACATACCACTCTCTACTGGACAAGCTTCGGCACAGCAGATGTAAAAACACAGGGCAAAGCACACAGAAACCAAAAGGAGTCTGGGAGATCACTGCAATTCCTAAAAACCCAATCATCTCAAATAGGTAATGTGGGCATACCACAAAATGAAACAAGCCTCCTTGAGGAATTTTGTATCCCTTCTCGACCTCCTTGCGAAGTCCAGCTAACAAACAATGATGGTACAGATTCCCACTTATGCCCACAATAAATAACACCATTCCTAGCAGCATCAAATTCACTGACGGCAATGGCAAGTCCTCAGAGATTTGCATGGCGTAAAGAAGATTTGTAGCAATAAAAGTGTAGAAAAAGGTGATACAAATGGTGGTGCTCATAGTCATTGCCCCAGAATAGTGATGAATGAACACCACCTGAACACAAGTTAGAAAAGAAATTATATTAATACCAAAATCAAAGAGCAAAGAGACAAAACTATTTCAAAGACAGTTCAATAGAAGTCAAATTTATGAATGAATTGTGGCGATCAAATGAATGCCAAATTTAATGTCGAACATAAAAATGAACAATGCATTCCATTATAACCTTGCCTATCATTGAACGTCTCGACGTACTAATGGAAAGATCAAAAAACATAGATCGATACCATTACCAAGAAAACTACTCCTAAACAACTAAGTTAGAAGGATTAGAAAAAACAACCCTATATAACATCCATAAATTTGGTGGGGTTTATGCTCCTCCATCAAAAATCAACACTGATTCAAGGTGATACGCCTCATGTTTAAAGATACATGAATAGTAATGTGAAGACCCAAAAAAACCATAAAGCAAGAGACTAATCCAAATGCATAATCGACGTAGCTTTAGTGCCTAATAATACAAATCGTAATGTGGATACCGCAGAACCCCAAATTAATACCGAAGCCAGGTGGCTAAACTGAACAGGCTAATTGAATGTGGGGTATACTCAAATACGGTAGCTCTACTGCTTAAAAATACAAATAGCCACGTTGGATAGCTACAGGGATGAAGGAATGAAGACTCTCTAAACTAAAAAGTACAAATAGCCACGTTGGATAGCTACAGGAATGAAGGAATGAAGCCTCTGTAAACTAAAAAGTCCAGCTGAAAGCTATGCTGTCCCCTATATATCACAAAGGTATTGAATCAATACATGAAGTTAAATAATTAAAGCTGCCATCATCCACCATCTCAAAGGAACAATAGTTACGAACAATGTTTAAATTTGACTCCAGGTGTAAATGCAGACTGTAAATTGTGAAATCATTTTATTTTAAAATAAATATAAAATTAAATGGGTTGTGGTTTAACCGTGCGTATGATGGTGTAAAAGGTATTGCCTACCTATTTATCAGGGTTTTATTCCCAGGAGATACCAAGTAATAAAGGATGAGGTTGGAATCATGTGCCGGATTTTTGACAGAATGAAAACCCTTCAGTTCTTAACAACTAAACCTAAGAATTCTGTACAGCTAATCTCTGCAATTTCAGATTCAAACTATATATATATATATATAGAGAGAGAGAGAGAGAGAGAGAGAGGGGTTATACTTCAATTGATGTTGATGAGAAAATGGGTTCGTCATGTCATCTATTAAGATACAAATCCCTGCATCAGATTACAACTGTTGCAAGGTTTCAGATTGGAGATGGTTATCCTTCAATCTAGGGTAGATAAATAACTTGAAAAATTCTGACACCCTTCAATTTTAAAAATAAGTATTTGTAGAAAATTTCTACAGTTGGTGCTCACCATCTCTTCCTGCCATCAATCCCAACAATACATCGATGAAAAAGAACAATAGCAGTAGCAAAATGATGGGTGGAACCCATCATGGACACAACCCACCCCACTGCCACTAATAGCTGGGAGCACAAGCTGAAGACTCCTCTGACTCCACCTGCTCCTATTCACTGCTGCAGTAAGTTTTTTTGAGACTTTTGGTGCTGTTTATATCTTGTTCCTTTTTTTTAAAAACTTACATATCTTTTTATTGTCATCTTAAGGTGAGGTGGTCTGAGATGTAACTTTTTCCAATCATTTTTTTATATTAATAAAAGACCCTTTTCAATCCAGATAAAAAAAACGCTAACCCTGGCAACACATTACAATAGTAAGTGTTTCACATTGTGGGATTCTGTCACAGATGTATGTCATCGACAAAGATACTTTCTCAGATTTGAGGACTGCTAATAAAATGAAGAGACCCAGAAAGGATTGCACATACAAAAATAGGACGAAAATGTTGGAAATATGCATGTGATGCATATTTAATTCCAACTATAGCTTTTTTAGGAAAGCTAATTTTAGCTTTAGTCTTGTTTTAGTTTGCTTTAGTTAAGTTAGCTTTATCTTATTTTTATCATTAGATTTAATTCAAATAAATCTGTTTTAAATCATGCATAGCATGCAACTGTTTTAAAGCATGAGTTTAGATTTAGAATGCTCAGTTGAAGAGCTGTTAGTGGGTGAGTTATTCTATTTAAATAACAACAATTGTAATTGCTTTGTATGTACACACAAAGGTGTGATATCTGCACAAGCAAGGAAGGATGTGCATTGAAAGCACACAGCTGCATGCACAGCTTGATTGTAAAGAGCTGAAGCTCTGAGTATGATGAAGCTTTAATTAATGGAGATTATGCACAGCAGTGCTGGTTCGAATATTCATCTGTTTATGCAAGTTATATAAGTATTCTGTTTATTTCTTTTATGTTGTTTGTTGTATAAGACTCCAGATTTTCTACAAATTGGTATCAGAGCGAGGTTATTCCAGCAGCTTATTAAATTGGTAGCAAGCTATGGCTTCTACATCCGGCATGTAGACGCCGCAATTTAATGGAAAGAATTACGAATACTGGTCGTTGACCATGAAGGCGCTATTCAGATCTCAAGACATGTGGGAGATCATTGAAGATGGGTACACAGAGCCCACAAATGCAGCAGCGTATAATGCACTTTCTCAAGCAAAGAAAGATACTTTGAAGGAGTTACGAAAGAAGGATGGCAAAACTCTTTTCTATATTCATCAGGCAATGCATGAAAGCATTCTTCCAAGAGTGGCAGCAGCTAGTCAAGCAAAGACTGCATGGGATACTTTACAAGTTGCATATCAAGGTAAGGAGAAAGTAAAAACTGCCAAGCTACAGTTACTTCGTAGAGATTTTGAGAATTTAGCAATGAAAGATTCAGATTTTGTAGAATCATTTTTTACATATGTAGTTGGCTTAGTCAATCAAATTAAATCCCATGGTGAGACTCTTGAGGACAGAAGGATTATTGAAAAATTGCTTAGAAGTTTGCCTACGAAATTTGATCCTTTAGTTGTTGCTATTGAGAAACTAAGGATCTGAGTCAATTTTCTATTGATGAGTTGCATGCATCACTAATCAATCATGAACAGAGGATGAATAGATCACATGCAAGTGTAGATCAGGCTTTTGCATCTCATACATCAGGTAGTCGTGGCAAAAGAAGAGGAAGTTTCAGCCCAAGAGGCAGAGGAAGAAGTCCATCTAGAGGACGTGGCAGTGGTTCATCAAACTCAAGTGGAAGAGGATATAATCAAGAACAGAGTTATGGTCAGAGACAAGATAAATCTCATATTCAGTGTCATTATTGCAAGAAGTATGGGCACTATGCTTATGATTGCAAGAAAAAGCAATATGATCATGAGAGACAAAATCAAAATCAGGTTGGAAGTTCTATTTCTAAACCTATGTTTATTGCATGCACAAGGATTGCCGAAGCAATACCTTCTTTATCCCCTATTGAATGTAATTTGTCAAAAGAGAGTCCATGTGATGTATGGTATTTAGATTCAGGTTGCAGTAATCACATGACAGGTAATCTAGATTTGTTTTCTAGTTTGGATGATTCAGTTAAGAGTGATGTAACTCTTGGAAATAACAATATTGTGTCTGTGAAAGGAAAAGACACGGTTAGTATTCTAACAAGACAGGGGGAGCAAACAAGTATGCAAGATGTTTACTATGTTGCAGGTTTGAAACATAACCTTATGAGTATTGGACAACTGGTACAGAAAGGATATCGAGTATATATGGAAGACAATGAGTGCGTGATTGTGGACAAAGCTCCTAGCACTCAGTTGATTGCAAAAGTGAAGATGAGCAACAATAGGATGTTTCCATTGATTTTGAAACCTAGAAAGAAGAAATCAGATTTGTTTGCAGCAAAGTCATGCGTTAAGCCAAATCAATCTTTTGTTGAGTCCTGCACTCAAATAGATGAGTCCTGCGCCAATGAAAATCAAGTCTGCGCTACAGTAAGTGAGTCCTGCGCTGATTCCTACGTAAATATAGTTGAGTCATATGCTGAAGGAACACAATCAGCTTTTCATTCAGTCATGAAGGATGAAACATGGCTTTGGCATCTAAGGTATGGACATTTGAATTTGGAGGTTTGAATTTATTATATAGAAAAAATATGGTTAAAGGTTTGCCATTGATTCAGAAACCGGAAAGGGTATGTGAAGGTTGTATTTTGGGAAAGCAACACAGAGATTCATTCCCAGTTGGCAAAACAGCAAGAGCAAGTGCACCACTTGAGATTGTACATTCAGATTTATGTGGACCTATGCAGACAGCTTCTATTGGAGGTTGTATTTATTTTATGACATTCATTGATGATTACACAAGGAAGACATGGGTTTATTTTCTGAGAAATAAATCAAATGCCTTTGATACATTTCAGCAGTTCAAGGCATTAGTGGAGAAGCAAAGTGGATACTACATCAAATTTCTCAGAACAGACAGAGGAGGTGAGTATGTTTCTAATGAGTTTATGAATTTTTGTAGATATCATGGTATACACAAGCAGTTTACTACTAGGTATACACCACAACAGGACGGTGTGGCAGAGAGGAAAAATAGAACCATCATGGAGATGGCGAGAAGCATGTTGAAGGCAAAACATCTTCCAAATGAGTATTGGGCAGAAGCAGTAGCAACTTCTGTTTATATTTTGAACAGGTGTCCAACGAAACTTGTTAGGAACATGGTTCCTCAACAAGCATGGACTAATAGGAAACACAGTGTTTCACATTTCAGAGTTTTTGGTTGTGTAGCGTATGCACATGTACCTGATGAGATAAGGAAGAAATTAGACAACAAAGGAGAAAAATATATTTTTGTTGGGTATTCAGAGAATACAAAAGCATACAAGTTGTACAATGCAGTCACTGGAAAGGTTGTGATCAACAGGGATGTACAGTTTATTGAGAATGAAGCATGGGATGGAAGTATAGAGAAAACAGTGAGTATAGCAACATCTATTTCACATGATGATATGAC
Organism: Taxus chinensis; assembly: GCA_019776745.2. NCBI lineage: Eukaryota > Viridiplantae > Streptophyta > Pinopsida > Cupressales > Taxaceae > Taxus > Taxus chinensis. Next base: position 839,400,266 of record CM034146.1, read on the forward strand.
AGATGAAACTTTAGAGCAACAAGCTGCTGTATCTACAAATCTTGGACATGCACCACAAGTTGTAGCACAAGCTACACCTCCATCTACAGTCAGGAGGTCACCAAGATTTCAGCCATCTTCAGCCATGCAAGAGACACCATAGGGAACATCAGAAGCTACTCCATCACCAAAAAGTAGTCCTTCATCAAATGCTCCTACGCAGCGGAAAACAAGAAGTCTAAGTGAGATTTATAATGTTGATACAACTAATTCATTTTCAGTTTTTGCATTATTTTCTCAAGCTGCAGATCCAATATATTACGAAGAGGCTATAAAGAATGAAGTTTGGGAAAAAGCCATGGATGATGAGATTGATGCTATAGAGAAGAATCAGACATGGGAGCTAATGGATCTTCCAAAAGGAAAGGACGTGATAGGAGTCAAGTGGGTCTACAAAACAAAATACAATGCTGATGGAAAAGTACAGAAGCACAAAGCAAGGCTGGTTGCAAGAGGTTTTACGCAGAAATATGGAGTTGACTACAACGAAACATTTGCACCAGTAGCACGTTTGGATATGATAAGAATGGTTTTAGCAATTGCAGCTCAAAACAAATGGCCTATTTATCAGATGGATGTTAAATCAGCATTCTTAAATGGATTCCTTGAAGAGGAAGTTTATGTAAATCAGCCAGAAGGTTATGAGATTGAAAGTCATGAAGGAAAAGTATACAGATTGAAGAAAGCGCTCTATGGTCTCAAGCAAGCACCTAGAGCTTGGTACAGCAGAATAAATTCTTATTTGATTGAGAATGGTTTCAGTAGGAGCAGCAGTGAGCCTACCTTATACACCAAGATAAATGAGCAAGGTAAAATTTTAATTGTTTGTTTATATGTAGATGATTTGATCATTACTGGAAATCTATCTACAGAGTCATTCAAATCAGCCATGAAGAAGGAGTTTGAGATGACAAATCTTGGTCTTATGCATTAATTTTTGGGTATTGAAGTTCAACAATTAGAAGGTGAAGTTTTTATCTCACAAGCAAAGTATGCAAGTGATGTTTTGAAAAGGTTTAACATGTTGAATTGTAAGCCAACACCAACACCAGTTGCAGTAGGTTTGAAGTTGAGCAAAGAGGATGAAGAATCGTTTGTGGATCCAACATTGTTTAAAAAGTTGGTTGGAAGTCTTATGTATTTGATGGCCACAAGGCCTGATATCATGTATGGTGTGAGCCTCATATCAAGGTTCATGGAATCTCCAAAAGATTCACATTGGCAAGCTAAATTTTTTTTTTTGAGGTATGTACGTGGAACAAGAAATCATGGAATTCTTTATTCAAGTACAAATGAGTTCAAACTCATTGGTTATATAGATAGTGACAGTGCTGGAAGTATAGATGATCGGAAAAGCACATCCGGCTATACTTTTCACTTTGAAACAGGAGTGGTTTCATGGGCATCAAAGAAGCGGCCCATTGTCACGTTATCTTCAGCAGAAGCAGAGTATGTAGCAGCAACAGGAGCAGCATGCCAAGCTGTTTGGATGAGAAGAGTGTTGACAGATTTACAACAGAAACAAGAGGAAGCTACACAATTTTTTTGTGACAACAACTCAGCCATAGCGTTGTCTAAAAATCATGTTTTTCATAAGAGAAGCAAGCATATTGATACGAGGTATCATTTCATCAGGGAGCTGGTAAACAACAAGGAAATTCATCTTGAATTTTGTAGATCCGAAGATCAGTTTGCAGACATTTTTACAAAGGCTTTAGCAAAAGAAGTTTTCGAATATTTGAGAGATTGTTTGGGAGTATGTGATCCTGCACATGGCAGATCTGAAAAAGCAAACACAACTCTAGAAGAGTGAAAGCTATAGTTTGAAATTAAGGGGGAGTGTTGGAAATATGCATGTGATGCATATTTAATTCCAACTATAGATTTTTTAGGAAAGCTAAATTTAGCTTTAGTCTTGTTTTAGTTTGCTTTAGTTAAGTTAGCTTTATCTTATTTTTATCATTAGATTTAATTCAAATAAATATGTTTTGAATCATGCATAGCATGCAACTGTTTTAAAGCATGAGTTTAGATTTAGAATGCTCAGTTGAAGAGCTGTTAGTGGGTGAGTTATTCTATTTAAATAACAACAATTGTAATTGCTTTGTATGTACACACAAAGGTGTGATATCTGCACAAGCAAGGAAGGATGTGCATTGAAAGCACACAGCTGCATGCACAACTTGATTGTAAAGAGCTGAAGCTCTGAGTATGATGAAGCTTTTATTAATGGAATTATGCACAGCAGTGCTGGTTCGAATATTCATAATGTTTATGCAAGTTATATAAGTATTCTGTTTATTTCTTTTATGTTGTTTGTTGTATAAGACTGCAGATTTTCTACAGAAAATAAATATATACATACCTCCAACACCCTTTTGAGAAAATGGAGGGCTACAGCAGCCGCCAAGATAATAAACCCGAAGGCCTGCTTCCTGGTGCAGCTGCAGATTAATAGAGAACTGCAGTAAACCCAAGTTTTCAAGAAAAGCGCTCGCATTTGCCCAATCTAATTTGCAAAACAGAAAAAAGGCGGCTATGAGAAAGGCTGGTAGATATAAAATAAGCATTGCTGTTCTGCTGGGTATCTGGACACCAAACGAAGATCCTTGATTAAATTTCGAATACTTCAAACGAATGCCCTTTAATTCCATGAATCCCAACGCTATTCCTGATATAATTAAAGCAATCTCTGATCCCAGAATGTAAAAGGAGGAAGGATTCTCATATAAAAATTGAGATCCCATTGCCACCAAATGGAAGGTAGAATTTTTTCTCAAAACTGGGCTGAGGAAAACCAGACAGTAGTGCAATGTAACAGCTGCACTGGTAACAACCTTTCCAGACTCCATTAACTATTGTTCAACAAACCAGACTATATGCTTTTTATGCGTTTGTTTCTGCGTGCAGCTTTCTGTCAGACCCAGAACATGTCAACCATTGATAAAAAAAAAAATTGTACTGCTCGCTAAGCATTTAGGATACGACGCAGTGTACAACATTTGTGACAGCTTTATTAGTTTGGCTTTGTCATATTTGAAACTAACGGTTGAATTTAACGGCGGTTTAGGTGTTTTTAAATTATTTTAGCGGTAAAATACTTAATAAAAATATTTGCAATAGCGGTTACATCTGATTTGCATATTTAATATTTAAATGTTATTTAAAAAATAAATTCATATGTAAATTATAAAAATATATTAAACATAATGAAATAAAAATATTATTTTTTTGGGAGATTTAGGTGCTTTGCTAGGGTTTTGAGTGTTATGCTTGAGTCTGCGGCACCGTACTGCCTGTCATACCACCTTTTTCGATTAAGGCATGGCATTTATTTAGCAGTTTATTGCTCTTAATTGTTTTTTTCGCCCTTTGGGCGATGGCACTTGCCTATTTTAATGACGGAGGCCATTATTCCTGCATCTATTGATGCAGATGTAGGCGACAGGAGCTCGAACGATCATGCCTCCGGTAAAGAAACAAGCTCGCAAGTTTGTGCCGAAGGTCTAGAGGTAATGACCCTCGTTTGCCCGATCCTGATGTTGTTTTAGATTTACCTCAATTTGGAAAGACTTGCTCTTGGCTTGAATATTTCACTTTGGTTGCATACTTCGTTGGTTGTGTCCCCCCGGAGAGTATTCTCAAACAGTGGGTTCACAACCACTGGCAAGGCTATGGTGTCAAATGTGAGGGTGTCCAAAATCTTACCAAGGGTTTTTTCCTATTTCATTTCTCCAATCCCAAACATGACAAGGCCATTGTGAACCATGGCCCCTGGTTTATTAGGAACACTCTGGTCATCTTTTCCCCCTGGACGCATGACTTTTAGGTCTCCGAACATGCTAAGCTTAAGGTTCCTATTTGGGTGGAGTTTCTTGGTCTACCTTCGCCCCTCTGAAGTTTTGTGGAAGTCTTGGTCAAACCCATTGGGTGTTTCATTTGCCATGAACCAAACAAGTTTTATGCGGCCTGCCCGCAGCGCTGGGTCTGTGTGGAAGTTAACCTAGCCAAAGACCTAAAGTAAACCATTGATATCCAAGTTGGTGACACCTAGTTCTCTCAGCGAGTCATCTACACTAATCTTCCTAATACTTGCTTTCGCTGCCAATCTGCCAACCACATGATTCATGAATGCCCGCTAATGGCTTTTTCAACACTGTTTGTCAATGAAAAACAATGCTAACCCTAAACCGTCCTCCTCCTTTAGTGAGGGTTGGACTGTGGTCACCAATAAGAAAAACCCTAAACCCCAGCCATCTGTGTACCGGCCCGTTGGAGGGTCTACCTTGGCTCTGGCCTCCATGAACACCAATCAGTCGATTGTTCCCCCTCTAGTTCATCGCTCCCCGCTTGCGGCATCCACAATTGTGCCAATGCCTATAATTTCACAACCTTTTTCTGAGGTGAATATTGACACCTCTGACAACAAGTCCGCGCGCACACGTTCTCGTAATCCATCTCCCCTAAAGGATGATGAGTATGTCTCACCGTACAGGTGTCCTTTTCAGATAAGAGATTATGTTTGTTTTTCAAAAATCATTGGTTCGTCCATTTCTGTGAATAAGTTCGTCATCTTAGGGGGCCTCGAGGAGGAATTTGGCATGAACCTTGATGATTCTCAATGATTGTGTTCTCTTGGAATGTTCGTGGTATTACTGAACCAACTTGTCACTACACGGTTAGAGATAGTTGTCAAAAGTTTGGTCACGTGCATGTCCTCTGTCTATAGGAGGTTAAGCTTGTTGGCTTTCTTCTTCAGTCTACTGCTCATACTATTTGGCTGGGAGCCATTTGTCATCATTCCAATCTTGAGCTTGGGAAAGGGGGTGTTCTTACTCTTCTCTCTCCTTCTTTGCAACATTCAATTATTTCTTGGGGTTTTGACCCCTCACATCAGGTTGTGTGGTCCCTTTCTGATCTATATAATCAAATTATTGGTATTACTAATATTTATGCTTCCAATGATGTTGTTGAGCGATCTTTACTCTGGAGGTGACATGCTGATGAGATGTCTGACGCACATTGGATCATGTGTGGGCATTTTGACACGGTGGAGTCTGCTAATGATAAAGTGGGGCGTCTTCCCATGCGGTGGTGTGTGGGTGAGCGAGAAGCATGGTTTTACATGCGTAATAAACTTGGAATTTTTGATCCTAACCACTTTTTTCGGCATGCCTCTGATGCACCCTAGCCCACCTGGTCTAACCTCCAACAATGTGATGACAAAGTTGTCAAATGGCTTGATCGTGATTTCCTTCCGGATCAAAGGGTGTTTTCTTTCTCCACTAATTTTGGCAAACCTGTTTCCGTCAAAGAAGGTACTTTGCTCTCAGATCATCTACCTATTTTTTTAAAATTACGTGGAATCTAACTCCTTTCAAACCCTGAAACTTCCAATTCTACCTTAACACTACTCACCTACAACACAAGAGAAATGTGGAGCACATTCTACGCATTTGAAACCTGGTTGAGCGCCCTTTTGGTCCAGTTGGGTGGATTTTTTGGTGGTAGGATGCCATTATTAGAGTTATGTCCTTTCTCTGTTTGTATGGGAAACATGCGACATTATTCAGACGAAGGGTGCATAAGGCCTCTTCTCGGGAGTATGTCAAAAGTTCCAGATCTCTTGGCCGCTCGCCCTTTAATACTCGCCTTTAGACCGAGGTGGCACAATGGTGTGACAAACTCAGGATGGAAGAGGTATATCAGGCTCGTGGGGCACAAATTAAAGCTCAGCTACATTGGCTCAAGATAGGCGACCGAGTTACCAAAGAATTTTTTGGTTTCCTTTGACCTCACCACACCTCTAGTTCAATCTGGGTGATCAAGGGTGTTGTTGGTCATATCACTGACCTCTCGGAAGTGATGCAGGCCTTTATTCATCATTAACATGGTGTATTTGTGGCGCAACCATACTCTCCAGAGAGGGATGCCACTTTGTTATAGTGCCTTCATGAAGTTCCTTGTAAAATTTCTGAGACTCAGAGAGTTGCCTGTAAATCGTCCCTTTTCTATCGATGACCTCAAGGAAGCTATTATGCAAATGAAAATAGACAAAGCTCATGGTATTGATGGCTTTACTTGTGAGTTTTATTAGGTGTTATGGGATATTGTTGGTAACATTCACCATGTTTATTGCGAAGCCATAGCCAACAATTCTCTTAGGGATTTGATAAATCAAGGTAATATTAAGTTTATCCCCAAGGTTGGAGATCCTGAAATCATCACCAGCTGGAGACCGATCACTTTGCTGAATGTGTCATACAAGATCATTGCTAAGGCCTTAGCCCTAAAAATCCGTAATATTTTGCCTCTTATTGTACATAGTGAACAAACTGGACTCATTAAGACTAGATTCATTTTGGACAACATCATTGTTGTTTGGGAAGGCATGGAGTGGGCCCGAGTATCTAATCGAAAAGATCTCTTCATCAAAACTGATTTAAAAAAAGCTTATGACAAGATTGAATGGCCTTTCATTAGTACCATATTACAAGCTCTTGGCTTTGGCCTTAGGTTCATCCAGTCTATCAATATGTTATTCCAGGATACTAATGTCAGACTTACCGTTAATGGAGTCCACTCTAACATGTTTGAGCTTCACAGGTCCATTCGGAAAGGCTGCCCCTTAGCTCCGACACTTTATGTGCTTGCTGCTAAGGGTTTCAACTATCTTCTGGCCAAGTTTGCTTTGCAAGGGTTATTTAAGGGAATTTATCTTCCTAATTCTGAGTTACAACTTATTAGTGGTCACTTTGCTGATGATTCTTTCTTAACTTTGACTTAGAATGAAGAGTTTGTTACCAAAACCATGCAATATCTAGATACTTTTTTCTTGGCTTCAGGTTCTTCCATTCAATGGAAAAAGACTCAATGCTATAGACAGTCTATAGATCCCATGCCTCAATGACTGGAAGGATATGCTTGGTAGTGGATTCAACTAGGGGTTTAATTCAATTTTCTTGGCATTCCTTTTGCTTTCCAGGCTACTCCTGATACTTTGTGGTCTTATGTTGTCCAACGAGTTGAGCAAAAAATTACCTATTGGATTAGCAAACCTCTCTTTCTTGCTGGTAAGTTTCAGATTTTCTCTAATGTACTTGGTGCTACTCATGTGTATTATTCTTTATGTTGGGCGCCCTCTAAGGCTTCATAGGCTAAGATGGAAAAATTGCTTAGAGATTTCTTATGGGCTAATTCTCATGGTCACAAAGGCTTCCATAGAGTGGCTTGGGAAATTTTTGCTCTCCTAAAGAGGTGGGTGGCTTAGGGCTTATTGACATTCGGCTGTAAGGCATTTCTCTTAGTGTCAAATGGATTGTCAAGGGTTTAGAAGGATTAGAGGCTTGGAAAATATTTCTTCGTCATTGCATTTGTTAAGGGGTTCCTTTTAGCAAGAAATCCTGGAAAAACTTGGATTTGCAAAGCCTATTGCTCTCCCATGTTCAGTAAAAATGGAGGAACATTTGTTATGAAGAGTATCTTGAAGGCATGGGAACTAGTCAAACCTCACTTGAGCTGGGTGGGGAATGGTTTCAGAACCGGGTTTTCCATCAACTTAGACTCTTTATGGTGGTCTCCTGGTATTAATTTTCACAATGTTCCCTTTGTTATGGTCTCATGGATTAAAAGCCTCCGAATTTTAAAACATGAAATCAAGCTACTTGGGGATCTTTTCTGTAAGGCTACCCATTCTTGGAAACCTTGGGTGCTCATCAAAGCACAATTTAGCCTTAACAATGGTGATAAAGAATCTATATAGGAAATAAAAAATGCCATACTTGAAGATATGCTTCACAAAATTGGGGTTTTTCCTCTTTTTCAGTGGTGGCGTGATTGGAACTGGCCCACATCAACTCCCTTTAGTCGGTATAAACCCCAACTTGGTTACCAGCCAGCCCCTTACTCCTGCCCACATCCGTTTCGAAAAATTGATCAAAACCTGGAAGATCAATTCCCCACACAAGGTCTAACAACAAAGATTCAATAAAATTTGGAAAGCTCTCATCAAACCAAAAAAGGCTCATTTTCTCTGGTGCATTATTTATTAGGGCTTTCCAGTTGGAAAATGTATTCAACATCTTGGGCTCATTAATCCCTTGTGTCATGCTTGTCAACATCCTGAGTCTTTGTTATCTATTTTTACTCCCTGGTAAAATAGACAACTTGGGATGATGGGGTTGAGAACTAGACAGTGATTCATGGATCAATCTGGAATGATACAGTTAGGTTTTAAAGTTTTGGGATCATTGTGAATGTTTTAAGCAAGTTTCATAGGTCTCATGGGGCCATCCATCAGAAGTAGGCTTTTGGGCCTTAAGGAGTTTTGCAGCATGAAAGAGGACCTGAGATTCAACGGAAGATTATGATAGCCGTGTCAGGAATTATAAGTCCAAAAAAAATTGCCTATGGAAGCCATTTTCCATGCCCTATATGGTGGAAAAGATGATACATCTTGAAGCATCATACACTTCCCAAGGCAGTTCATTCTTCTGGTGCACAACCTAACAATCCCGAGAAAGAAGGAGTCCATTTCGAGGTTGATAAAGTCAAAAATTGTATCTTTAATACACACCATAACCATTGGATTCAATGGGTTTTTCCCATGTGAAATCATATAAACATTTCACCTGAAAACTCATCCCATGGGAGCTCAAGTTATCGCCTCCAGAAGTTGGTCAGGCTGGAGGTTAGACATGACGCTTGGATGGCTAAAGGTTGGATGGGTTAGGGTTAGACGGCAGGGTTGGATTCAGGGTTGGATGGGTCAGGATATAGATGGGAAAGGGTTAGATGGCTGGGGGTTGGATGGGTCAAGGTTGGACGGTTGGGGGTTAGATGCCTAGGGGTTGGTTGGGTTCACATTTTCTGGCATGTCTGTCCAAATGGTTTTTGACATTCATCACATCGGTCAAACTTGCACAATACCCAGGTTGGACGGTATGACCATGTTGGACATGGGTTATGGGGGTTGGATGGGTCAAGGTTGGACAGTTAGACGGGTCAGGGTTGGATGGGTCAAGGGCTGGTTGGGTGACATAGGGGTTTGATTCCCAAGGGTTGGCCAGGTCACATTTTTTGACGCATCTAAATGGTTTTTGCCAGTCGCACCCATCACACTTGCACGACACCTAGGTTGGGACAGGACAACCATGTTGGATGGGTCATGGGGATTGGACGGGTCATGGTTGGACTGGCTGAGGGTTGGATGCCCAGGGGATTGGTTCGGGTCACATTTTTATTTGAAGCATGTCTGAATGGATATTTGACAACCGTTCACACCCCTCATCTTTACACGACACACAGGTTGGTCGGGGTCATGGGTGGACAACATGGATGGATGAGTTACAAGCCTCATAAGGGTAGGTGAATGAATGACATCCCAACAACTAGCAATTAATGAGGCATGGCACCCAGGACCATCCATGTAGGAAAAGTACAAAAATATATGGTTTCACATACCTCTTCAATGCATCTTTCCCGGTTGGTGACCCAATTTTCCCTATATATTGTAAAATTCACCTCATTTTAAAGGGGGATTTTTTTCCAAAAGAAGAGGAACTCTGTAAAATTTGTTCCACAGCTATTGTGAGATAAAGGCCTCGAATTTGGGCTCATTGTAAAGGATTTTGTCTTGTGCTTATGGTGTGATGGATTGTGCATGTCTCTGAGCAATAAAATTCATGTTTTGTGGCCATTTTCACCCTAGCTTGTATGAGTTGCATCTCTTGCCTTCCATTATATTTATGAGTATATTGTGCATGTATCTATCTCCTTACAGGGTCTATAGTTTTTGTGCTTTAAGAACTTAGGGAATTGATTGTTGTCTTGGACTGTGGTGCTTCTACCATCCCTCTCCTTCTCAGTTTCTCCCTATTTTTCACTCACTAGGATTGTCCCACCCTTTCTTGGTGCATCACCTTCACTTAGGGTAGTTTTTATTTCATGCATATTTCTATCCCTGTCTCCTTGGAAAAACATTAGAATAGGGTTAGTTTAGCTTTCCATTCTCTGCACTTTGGAGAAGTTGGCACTAGGTTAGAGGAAGAAGCCAGGCTTTCTCTGGAGGATTATCCTACTTGCAAAGTTCCACACTGTAGGATAATCCCATGTTATGCAGGTTGCATTGGTTTCCCTTGTACACAAATCACAAGCAATCAGGGTGCTATAATTTTGCATCAACCATTTTGGCACACCCGGTGGGACAGAAGTCAATATTTTCACTTTTATCAAGATTGGGTGTGTGTCTTGGTGAATTTCCATCCTCTAGAGGCTTTGTAGCAACACATCTGGTGACTCCATCTTTCAAATCCACTAGTTTCAGCAGCCCAAGTTTATCAAGTCCATGAGAAGAGTGCAAACCTAGGTCTAAAGAAAGAGAAGAGGGATTTTGATCTACTTGGAATTGTCACCAGGTAGAGGAAGGAGAGGAAGAAGACCACAAAGATCACCATCTCCACCAAACAAGACCTTGTCTACACCTCCACCTGGTAGACCTTTTCTTCAATCAACGAGAGTTCTCTGACCAATCAAGATGGTGCAGCCCAATCCCTATGTCAACTTCACGGGAAGTATCCCACTTGCCCTAAATGCTCAAAATCATGGTCCCGATTGTAGCACTGAAGAATATTCCCTATTTCACTAGAGAGAACCAGACAACTCCGATTGACCACATCCAAGACATTGCAAATGTCTGTGCAATTCATGAAATCAATGAAATGGATATTGTGGTCAAGTTGTTAGCTTCATCTTTTAAAGGTAAAGCTTTATCAATGGTTTAGGAGCCTAACAACAGGGTCTATCCAGAATTGGGACCATTTGTGCACAACCCTCCATAATCAATTTGGGGAAAAGGGGGATAATTTGTCTTTATTGGAATAATTGACAACAATCAAGAGGGCTCCTAATGAGCAAATGACAGATTTCAATTTCCGTTTCCAAAGAACATGGGATAGAATTCCACTTACAGTGAGACCAACAGCTGAAGGTGCCTTTTTATACTTCCTGAAGGCTATAAATTCAGATATTGTAATGATGATACAATCCATGGGAGGTATAACTTTACCCACAACCTATAATATTGCTATTAGAGATGAAAAACTACTTGATTCAAGCTAGTAAGCTAGCACCAAGGCCACCAATGCCTCTCTATCTAGACATGGGAGCTCCCATAGCTAGTTAAACACCAGAGTTGAATCCCATTCTAGCCCCTAGGAATCAAAGCAATAGCGAGGCCTCTACTTCTTCAATCACTTCAAAATAATTACAGGAGGTTATGAAACAACTATAGAACTTAGGAAATGAGCTAGTGACTATTAAGAGATATAAAGCTCAGAGTTCTAGGCCATATCAGCCTCAAAATCAGTATCAAGCTAGGCCCCCATACCAAGTAAAATAGACCACCAAATCAGAGATGGAAATCAAAACCAGAACCAGGGACAACCTCAAGCTACCTAGGCCATTCCAACCATATGATCCAAAACAACTTCAACATCAAAAGCCTTGGTTCCAACACAAAACAACATGGCATAGGAGTATGAATTGTGTTACCCCTGCAATCTACCCCATAGTCAATCAATATGTTTCAATGGTGCACTAAATGCAGGCTCTGATGGTATAGACCATTGGTGTGTCCCAAGAACATAAGTCAAGAAGGAAATCAACAACAAGAAACACAACAAGAGGCACCTCCAATGGAAACCACATTGGTTAATTGGAACACAGAAGACTTCTGTGGAGTTAATCAACCTCCTTTTCAAGGTGTAGCTGCCAATACATGATCAAAGAAGAGGAACATAGAGGAGGGAAAACCATCTAATCCAATTATTTCTCAGCCCACCCCTACAAAACAAGGAGTTTGTAGATCAAGTGCAGCTCCAAATGTATCAAATCAACCTAAGGCACCCGTCACAAGCAACACATGTGCCTGTTCAAGCTCTAGAAAAGGCCATGCTAAGTAAAGGGCAAGAAAAAGGATAATTCATCCCCTTTCAACATCATTGATCAAATGAATAAAACACATGTGAATATTTCCATGTGGGAGTCACTGGAAATCCCAGGACAATGAGATTTGTTGCAAGCTGCAATGGCTAATTGGTCTACCTCGAATAGATCAGACCAAGGAGGGAGAAAGTTCTCACTAATGCAGTGCAACAAGGTGGTGGTCAACCAAGCAAAAATTTGAAGCCTCCACCGTTCTATGTGTCATTGATTGTTGGGAACCACTTGGTACACAACTACATGATTGATTTAGGGGCAAGTAGCTCAGTAATGCCAAAGCAAATAGTGGATCAATTGGGTCTAAAGTATGAACCAATGCTGAAAGGAGTGGTGCAACTAGATGGAACAACAGTGGGAATGGTTGGGATCATCAAAGGTTTAAGTCTCACACTACATGCTTGTTCTAATGTCATAGTCTTGTAGGATGTGTCTGTAATTGACCTTCCACCACTCTTTGCATTGTGTCTATCAAGGGACTTCACAAAAAAAAATTGGTGGGTATCTATCTACAGATTGGTCACACATGATTTTTAGGATGAGGTATGGAGCCAAGGCGACCATTAGATCAGAACCAATTGTAAACTTTCACATTGAGCCTCATGTGCCAAGTCTTATCAATGCAAATTGCTCAGCATTTGATCAAGAAGAGTGTTCAAATGATCTAGAAATAGGTACCAAGGTCAAGGGTATTCCTAGATTTAACTCTAGATGAATGGGAAAACAAAAGGCATGCATTTGACCCATACAGGGAAATTGAAGAATCTGAATTGGGTGTGTATTGTGTACACGAAGAAAATTCACCCCATTCCTAATGTCACTTAGCCCAAAAATAAGGATGACAAATGAATGTTGGAAACTATTTTTTGATGGTTCAAGAAGCAAACAAGGTGCTGGAGGAGGTGCAATGTTGGTTTCACCATAGAACATCAAGTATTATTCAAATTTTAGATTTCAGTTTGCATGTTCAAACAACACAGCTGAATATGAGTCTTTGATTCATGGAATTCATTGGGATAGGAAAAGGGGGCATAAAGAACTTGCAGGTGTTTGGGGATAGTGAGCTAATCGTCAATCAAGTTATGGGGCAACATGCTATAAAGAATGACCTACTTAGGAGCTATAAAAACAAGGTATGGGACCTCATTGACGACTTTGAAGCATTCAACATCGAGTCCATACCCAAGAAGAAAAATGAAGCTTGCAGATAGGCTCACAATAGTTGGAGAAACTTTTGATGTGGTGTATAGTATCAAGAGAGACAAAACACAACCACATATCCATGTGATTGTAAGGCCAGAAGTTCCAGAAAATAACACATAAGCTGGATAGGTGTTTGAGAATGATCAACAGATCATTAATTTCTTACAAGAAGAGGCTGAATTCTCAGCTAGGAATCAAGACAAACTTAAAGTAGAAGTACGGGGATCAAGTAGTGTAGCTGTGGACAAAACTAAGCTTCCCAAAGGCTTGGTTACGTTGGATTCCATCTTCAACCGAATGATCAATTTCGTAAAGAGAAAGCCAACATACAGGTCAAGGGAGAAGATTCAGAGCCTATTTCGGTTGGGAAAGGCAAAACACTCCAAATCGGAAAGGTGGCTGCTGAACAAGAAAGATATGAGTTCACACCAACTTTCCAAGAATTTCTAGATGTCTTCGCCTAGAGCTATGAGGACTTGTGAGGATTCAATCCAAAGCTAGCACAACATACAATTGAACTGGATCCAGATGCTAAGCCCATCAGGCAGAAGCAAAGACCAGTCAACCCACACATTGAGCCTCTAATGAAGAAAGAGCTAAATAAGCTAATAGAGGAAAGACATTATATTTCTAATCAAGCATTCAAGTTAGGTTGTGAACTTGGTACTCGATCAGGAAGAAGAACAGAGAAATCAGGTTGTGCGTGGACTTTTGAGACTTGAATAGGGCATCTCTCAAAGACCATTACCCACTTCCTTCAATGGAACAAATATTGCAAGTGGTATCCGGATCAGAAAGATTTTCTCTCCTAGATGGCTACTCGGGGTATAATCAGATAATGGTAAAAGAAGATGATCAGTTCAAAATGATTTCACCACCAAGTGGGGCACCTATGCCTACATGAAAATGCCAGTTTGGATTGTCTAATGCCGGAGCCACTTTCCAAAGGGTGATGGACATGGCATTCAAGGGGTTGATCAACAAAATAGTACTGATATATCTTGATGATATCACCATGTTCTCCAAAAATGCAGCAGATCACCTATTTCATCTGAGACATGTATTTCAAAGATGTAGGAGATTTGGGGTATCATTGAATCCCAAAAAATGCATATTCCTGGCTCACGAAGGAAATCTCCTAGGCCATATTGTGTCAAAGGAAGGATTGACGATTGACCTAGAAAGGGTTGAAGTAATTCAAGCATTTCCCTTGCTAAGTCATAAGAAGGCTCTCCAAGCTTCTTAGGGAGAATCAATTTTGTCCACAGATTTGTGCCAAACTTTTCTGCTCTCGTGAAGCCAATAACACTAATGTTAAAGAAGAGCATGGAATTTAGGTGGAAATTTGAGGGTAAAGCAAGTTTTGAGGCTATTAAAGATGCCATATCGTAAGCTCCAACTCTCATGAATCCAGACTTCTCTAAGGACTTCATGCTCTATGCCTTTGGTGGTGGGGAAATAATTTTTTGCAATCCTAGTGCAACAAAAAATGGGGTTCCGAACAGCCAATTGCCTTTTCTAGTCAAATTTTGGAGGACTAGGAAGTGAGATAATCCTTCATTGAAAATCATGTCCTTGCAGTGATCATGTGCTTAAAGAATTTTAAACTCCTGGTTTCAAACAACCAGATCCAATTGCGAGTCTCTCATGCGGGAGTCAAGGGACTTCCTTCTAAACAAAGATCTGAATGAGAAATGTGCAAGATAGATTACTCCTGTCATGGAATATGACATTGAAATTAAAGTCACTAAGTTGGTCTGTGGGAAGGGATTATGTGAACAACTAGCCTCGAGTCAACAAGTTGAATCAGGTGATGAAAATGAAGTTGCCTTGGTACTACAAGATAGTCAAGAGCAGACAAATGATGATGTGCCCACTCCTTGTTGGACTCAGAATATAATACACTTCCTACAAACAGACCTATGCCTTCCAAAAATGAGTAAAGAAAAGAGGAGATACTTCATATTATAAGCCATTCCATATGTGCTTGTTGATGGTGTTTTGTTCAAAAGGGAGATCAATGGTGTTCTTTTGAGGTGTATTCAAACAAATAAAATTGAGAGATTGTTACAGGAGTTTCACAATGGAGAAGCCAGAGGTCATTTTTCCCCACGGGTAACAACTCTCAAGACAATGAAGGCGGGTTATTATTGACCGATGGTGTTTAGTGACTGCCACACATGGATCAAAAAGTGTAAGAAATGTGCTTTCTTCACAGGCAAAGAAAGATTATTAGCGCTCCCATTACACCCAATTTCAGTTGACCAGCCATTAATGCAATTAGGATTGGAATTCATCGGGGTCATCAATCTAAAGTCAAGCCAAGGCCACAAGTGGATTCTGATAGCAACAGATTATTTCACCAAGTGGACCGAGGTAGTAGAACTCAAAGAAGCAAACGAGCCTAGCATACTAGACTTCTATGAAGGAATAGTGAATAGGTTTGGAGTACCAAAAACTATCATATCAGACAATGCATTGGCGTTCCTAGGTTCCAAGATCACAAAATGGGTTGTTAAGAATGGAATCTACTTGAGCACCTCTTCAAATTATTACCCACAGGGTAATGTGAAGGCAAAATCCACAAACAAGAATTTGCTAAGAATCGTTAGGAGGACTCTAGATGAAAACCAAAGGACATGGCATACAAAGCTCAAATCAGCCTTGTGGGCTGACAGGATCACACCAAAGAGGTCTATATGTAATTCCCCTTATAAGTTGGTATACGGAAAAGAGGCAGTGTTGCCTATATCATTAGAACTACCTATATTAGAGCTCATAAAGTAGTTCCAGTTGTTTGATTTCAAACCAATGGAGGCTAGGTATGTAGAGCTGATGGAATTGGAAGAAATCAGAGAACATGTAGTTCAAACGATAGAGAATGATCAAGCCTTAGTCAAAATATGGATTGATAAGAAAGCAAGAGCAAGTACCTTTCAAGAAGGGGACTTAATTCTAAAGTGGGATGTAGATCGAGCAAAACTAGGAAGGAATTCCAAGTTTGATGCCATTTGGAGTGGCCCCTACATGGTCATGAGATGTAAAAGTAGCAATGCCTTCCAATTGTCTACCTTGGAGGGAGAGGAGCTTCCGATTTTGGTTAACATAATCTATCTTAAATATTGCTACTGAAAGGAAAAATTTCACCCTTTTATATATTAGTTTAGGAGTTGTAATTCCTCCAAGTGCTTATAGCACACCACCTTGTTTTAGTTTAGGTTGCTTTTGTAATAAGTGTTTGTGCACCCTCTACATGTTGTATTTGGAATGTGTATGATGTTTTGTGTTTATACATAGTTGTGCCCTTGTTGCTCTTGCACTTTCCAGTTTCAGGAAGAGGTTGGTGATGAAGCAACCAGTCCTCAACCAGGGGTTTCTTTTGAAATGAAAATATCCAAGAGCACCCTAGAGGTTGGAAGATATTTTTTTCAAGTGACAGGATAGTTCTGACAATCAATCAGACTCCATGCCCAATGGATCCCCTAAGGTCACTGGTCTTCAAGATCAAGCACACATATCATCCCGCAAGTCGCCAATTGTTATCTATTTTTACCCTTTGGTAAAATAGACAACTTGGGAGGATGGTTTGAGAGATGGATAGTGATTCCTGGATCAATATGGAATGATAAAATTGGGTTTTCAAGTTTTGGGAGCATTACGAATGTTTCAGGGAAGTTTTAGATGTCTTGGGGCCATCCATCAGAAGTAGGCTTTTGGGCCTTAAGGAGTTTGCAACATGAAAGAGGACCTGAGATTAAACAAAATATTTTGATAGTTGTGTTAGGAAATATAAGTCCAAAAAATTACCTATGGAATCCATTTTTCATGTCTTACATGGTGGAAAATATGAGACATCTTGAAGCATCATACACTTCCCAGGGAAGTTCATTAATCTGGTGTACAACCGACAATACCGAGAATAAGCAGGAATTTATAGGTGATAAATTCAAAATTGGACCTTGATACCACCACCATTGGATTCAATGGGTTGTTTCCATGTGAAATTATATAATATTTCACCCGAAAACTCATCTGGGAGCTCAAGTTATTGCCTCCGGAAGTTGGTCGGCTAGGGGTTGGACGACTAGGGGTTGGATGGGTCAAGGTTGGATGTCTTGGGGTTGGACACCCAAGGGTTGGTCGGGTCACATTTTTTGATGCATATGAATGGTTTTTGATGCCTGTCACACCTATCACATTTGCACGACACCTAGGTTGGAGGGTATGGCCATGTTGGATGGGTCACGAGGGTTGGATGAGTCAAGGTTGGATGACTGGGGGCTGGACGCCCAGGGGTTAGACGTGTCACATTTTTTGACACATTCAAATGGGTTTTTTTATTCCTATCACACTCCTCATATTTTCATGAATCACGGGATGGTTGGGTCATGGTTAGACGACATGGATGGATGAGTTACAAGCCTCACGAGGGTAGGTGAATGAATGACATCCCAATAACCAGATTTAAGGAGGGATGACACCCACGACCACATGTGTAGGAAAAGTACCAAAATAGCTGTTTCCTATACCTCTTCAATGCATCCTACTGGTTGGTGACCCAATTTTCCCTATATATTGTAAAATTCACTTCATTTTGAGGGGGATTGTTCCAAAAAGCAGAGGAACTCTGTAAAATTTGTTCCAGAGCTATAGTGAGCTAAATGCCTTGAATTTGGGCTTATTGTAAAGGATTTTGTCTTGTGCTTATGGTGTGATGGATTATGCATGTCACTGAGCAATAAAATTCATATTTTATGGCCATTTTTTTCCCTAGCTTTTATGAGTTACATCTCTTGTCTTCCATTATATTTATGAGTATATTGTGCATGTATTTATCTCTTTGCAGGGTCTATAGTTTGTTGTGCTTTACAAATATAGGGGATTGATTATTGTATTGGACTGTGGTGTTTCTATCAGCCCTCTCCTTCTCAATTTCTCCCTATTTTTCACTCACTGGGATTATCCCACCCTTTCTTGGTGCATCACCTTCACTTGGAGTAGTTTATTTCATACATATTTCTATCCCTATCTCCTTGGAAAACATTAGAATAGGGTTAGTTTAGCTTGCCATTCTCTGTACTTTTGATAAGTTGGCACTAGGTTAGAGGAAGAAGCCATATTTCTCTGGAGGATTGTCCTACTTGTAAAGTCCCACACTACAGGATAATCCCATGTTATGTAGGTTGCATTGGTTGCCCTCTTACACAAATCGCAAACAATCAGGGGTGCTGTAATTTTGCTTCAACAATCTCTTATGAATTTATTCCGGTTTTTCCCAATTGCCCAGTCCTATTAGAAATGGATTCACTACCTCTTCCAACCTTTCTACCTTGAAATCTTGCTTCATCATTGCATCTATCAAGGTGCTCCTTTTCGCAAGAAATCCTGGAAAAACTCGAGTCTATAAAGCCTGTTTCTCTCCCATGTTCTAGTCAAAATTGGATGAATGTTTGTTATGAAGAGTATCTGGAAAGCATGAGAACTAGTCAAACCTCACTTGAGATGGGTAGGGGATGTTTTCAGAACCGTATTTTTCATCAAATTATACTCTTTATGGTGGTCTCCTATTATTAATTTTCACAATGTTCCCTTTGCTAATGTCTCATGGATTAAAAGCCTCTAACTTTGTAAACATGGAATCAAGCTACTTGGGGATATTTTCTATAAGGCTACCCATTCTTGAAAACCTTGGGATCCTTAACAATGGTGATAAAGAATCTATACAAGAAATACAAATACCATACCTGAAGATATGTTTCACAAAATTGGGGTTATCCCTCTTGTTCAGTGGTGGCGTGATTGGCACTGGTCCACATCAACTCCCTTCAGTTGCTATATACCCCAACTTGGTTATAATATCATTGCTCCTACCCACATCCCTTTCAAAAATTTCATCAAGACCTGCAAGATCGATTCCCCACACAAGATTTGACAACACATATTTAATAATATTTGGAAATCTCTCATCGAACCAAAAAAGGATCATTTTCTTTGATGCATTCTTTATCAGAGCTTGCTGGTTGGCAAATGTATACAACATCTTGGGGTCGCTAATCCATTGTGTCTTGCTTATCAACATCTTGAGTCTCTTATGAATTTATTTTGGTTTTTCCCAATTTCCCAATCTGCCTGGAAATGGATTCACTCCCTCTTCCAACCTTTCCACCTTGAACCCTTCACCTGTAAAATTGTTTTACTAGGGGAATTGACCTTGCTTCCTACAAAATTCAATTTTTTTTGGAAAATATTTCGTGTAGAAATTCTTTTATAAATTTGGAAGATTAGAAATGAATCTATTTTTAATCAAACTTCATTTAGCCTGAAGTTTTCTGTGTATGCTAAAATTGGAATTATTTCTCATGTGTTGCTTCAGATCCAGGTCCAAGTGGATAAATTCCACTTGGAGGTGGAACATTTGTAGGATCTTCTTGCCCAGTGGGGTAGTGCTCTATGCTCTGTCAACTGGGGTTCGTCTCTTCTACATCATCCTTCTCTGCCATGGCGATGGTCCCCACCTCCTCCTTAGACTCGGTCTTGCGGTCAAGATGCCTGATAGAGGCAGTGTGCCCAGGCTCGATGCAATTTCTCCCCTCCTCGACAGTAGGCCAGTGGTGTTTTCTAGCAGCTTGGTGGCGATGGCTGGGGGGATCCTCCTTGATCCTAGGATGGCGATGAATATGGTTGGGGGGATCCTCCCTCTGACCGTAACAATGGAAATGGCTATGGATGACCTTCTTCTTCTTTGACTTCTGATTCAAGGCGGGGTACCCCCCTAATAAAATTTTGCACTTAGCTCTTACAATTTCTCCAACTAGACATGATGATACGGTCTTCGATCAGGGTGATGGATGGGATCCTGCACTGAATTCTCTCAACCCCCCTACAAAGGTTTGGGGTGATGCTTTGCATAGACCTTCTTCTTCTCCTCCTCCATCCACTATGTTCATTGTTGCTACTTAATTATCTCCTTTGTGACTTTTTTCTTTGTTCAGTTGCATTTTGTATCACGCGACATGTGTGTGCCTGATGTGGTGTATTTTTGGGTATGAATTATTCACCCATTTTTTTGATTGGGAACCCTATGTAATTTTCTTGATCATATCACTATAAAAGTGCATTTCAATTTTAAAAAATTAGCATTTTATATTTTTGAAGGGTATTATGGAACTAGCAATTGAACACGAAGTGTACGATGAAAACACCAAAGGGATCTATTGAAGAATTCAAAGTGAAGGGAGAGAAATAATGGGAGAGGAAGGGAGGTGAAGAAGATGGGGTTTAAGATGGGAGAAGTGCAAGTGTTGGGAAAGTAGAATGGGGAAGTATTTTGAAAGTGAACCCTTTAACAATGACACGGATTGACGATTGCTTCATGTAGAACTTTGTAGGCCCCCTTTTTAGTTTTAAGCTCTAGTAATTGTAGGGAAGAAGGAGGTGAATAAATGATCATCGGTAATTGAGCTTGCACAATAGATGGTCATATGAGAAAAATTATTTTCCACCCAATTTTATTTTCTAGCTTCAAGGTCATCAATTGAATGGCATTTAATTTTCTAATTAAGGAAAAACTATGAATGAAATGGTGGAAATTAAATGATGGAGAGTGCATACTTGCATGCTCCAAACCTATTCAAAAGCTTAGATTCTTCTAGTGCAAGGAGTATATATTATATGCACTCCACTTCATAATTTTGATCTCGTTCGCACTAGCCACTTGAGTGCAAACGATGTGTAAAATTTATCTTCATATCCAGCTTTGCTATTTTTTATTTCATGGCATGAAGGATTTCAATTGGACATTTTGTTAATCTAGATAAATAATACACATACATGAATGGAATGTTGCAAATTAAAAGGTTTGAATTAAATACCTATATGTCACACACCCATTCCATGGATCAAATTGTTCTTACCCAAATAATATTTTATATGTGTGTTCCATTTAAGTATTTTAATCTCACAAAGAGGATAAATAAGACACATACATGAATGAAATGTTTGAAATCCAAGGGTTCATCAATAAGTGAGGCCCATACGTATGTGTCCCACACCCATTCCATGGATAAAATTGTTCCTACCCTAATAATATCTATTATTTTTGCTCTATTTAAGAATTTCAATTTTATAAAGAGGAAAAAATCAAAAATAAAAAATCTCGAAAAGGTTAAGGGTTCGAAACCCAACAAGAATGCTTGTCTTATAACAATTTGTAGCCTCCTTTACCGGATGTAGGCTCAAGTAATTATGCAAACAACTATCAATAATTGAGGTCCTCGAGTGAGTGGATATACTAGCGAAAGGCAGATTGTATTCGTCAATCAAATTTTCTATTTATTTGTTTCATGCCGACAAGACTTTTGATTAAAATCGTACAAACCATATTATCAAAAAAACTATTAAAACATAATTATAATATATATAAAATTTATTGTTTATTATATGTATATGAAAAAATTAATAATTTAAAAAATGTAAATAATATAACTAATAAAAACAATATATAGCGTATAATATTATATATTTAATATTTTGGTATGTGAAAAGTGTTTCTTTAACAAGATATGCAATGCGACTAGTCCCTGCCCTAACATTGAATTGTTGAATTATTTGAGAATAAATATCAATTTATTGTTTTAAAATAATTAGAATTATATTATTCTAAAGTAGACAATATTATACTGATTTAAAAAAGACATTATTTTTAGATAAAATAAAATAAAATATATGTAGGGTGTAATATAAGTAAAAAGTGGCAATATTGTCTTTATTTTAGAAAGCCCTTTGGATTACTTAAGTGGAATGATCTAGAAAATATGCACTCCAATTTTAAAAGCACCTAAATGTGTACCATAAGTCTATACATAAAAGACAATTTTAATTTTTTTGTAAATATTATAAGAGACAAAAGAGTGCATAGTTATAAAATAGGTCAATTATTTTAAGCAATAAATTCCCAAAAAGTGAATTATTTGTTAAAAAAGTAGAAATGAAAACCACTATAAATATGATGACATCATGGTGCCTCAATTTACGTGAAGGTGGGAATAAGGGATAAAAGTTTTCAGCCAATCACAAACTAGATAAATATATTTTAAAGATTTTTTTTGGGTAAAAGATGAGCATGTCAAAATTTTAAGACATTTGAAAATCAATGTAGGAAAATAATACCAATTTCTTATTGGTTGAAGAAAATGTTTAATAATTTTTGAAAAGTGGAGTGAAAGGTATAGTAACCCTGCCAAAGGCAAGGATTAATAATTTAGGATACTTGAAAAATAAAATTCATGGTCAGAGAATTTATATTAAAACATGGGGTTGTAGCCTATGTGGTTGTAGCCATAATATTGTCTTCCTTTCAATCACCACAATGCTCCCACTCCCACAGTTTGAGACTCCCTGACACATATGAAAAAAAAAACATTGTATAGATACACATACATGGTCGATATTATTTTGAGGTCAAAGATACAACATACGAAGTGTATGGCCCAGATCAATGCATGACAATATGGAGTACACGCCCCCATGGTTCTCGCTAGGAATATGCCTTTGACGTAATTAGTTACCATCTTAATTCCAAATGTTATATCACTTTTTTGAGTGTTTTGCCTTTGATTAAGGGTTTGTAATTATTAAAAATTAGGAAATGACAAGTGTTTGAGAAGGTGTCGAAAGCAGTGAAAACATGTCATGTTACGTGGGGGGGTGTTAGGCTCTATTTAGCCCAAGATTCAAGTTATACTTTTCAGAAATCATTTTCTATTTATTTTTAAAAGTGAAGCAATTATCGATATGTCAAAGCAGAGTGAGGTTGTCGATCATGCTAAGAGGTATTAAAAGGTATATGCCTAGGATTGATTAATCTACTACCTAGTAAAAAATATTGTTTTTTACCAGAAAAATAACAGACTGTTTTTATTGAATTGAATAATAATATGTGAATTTACATTGGAAAGGAAAATATTTTAAACTAACACAAACAAATTGATTTCCTAATTCCAAGGAATCATATAGACTTAACACTCTAAGAGTAGTTAGAAGAAAACTTCTACTTTGACACTCCTACAACAATTAGAAGAAAAATTCTACTTTGACACTCCTAACTAACTAAAACTTCTACAACATATAGACTGCGACTCTAAAACTCTCTCCTCAGTCAAAATTGCTGCTCTAAGTTGATCTGATTGGTAACACTTGTAGCTGCAATCTATGGTACCACTTGTAGCTGCAATCTGTGACCTTCAAATTTTACTTGGGGTAATGACTTTGTAAATATGTCTGTAACCATATTTTATATATAACTGTACTCCATTGCAATTTGATCATTCTGCACTTGATCTTGAATAAAATGGTATTGTATACCATGCTTTGTTCATCCATGGTATTTTGGGATCCTTAGCAATCTTATTGCAAATTTGATTATCACAAAGTAAACTCATATGTTTGTTTTGTCCAAATCCCAAATCTTCCATTCACCTGTTTAACCACACTACTTCCTTTGTTATGTGAGATACTATCATATACTCTGCTTCAGTGCTCAAGAGTGTTGTAGTAGATTTCTTGTTGTTATTCCATGAAACACAACCACTATTAAACATAAAATAGTACCATGTGGTTGATTTTCTTCTATGTCAAAATCTCTCCACAGTTAGAATGACAATACTTTGTTAGCTGTAATACATCATTATGCTATTGATAACATATACCATAGTCTAAGGTACCTTTGACATACCTTAATACTCTTTTCAATGCAGTCCAATGAGTTGATCTCGGATTCACCATGTATTGAATCAAAGAGCTAAATGCACAAGCCAAATCAGGGTCGTGTGCATACCGTAGCATGCATGAGGCTTCTGATGGCATTCTTTTATGGAACATTTTCCATTTCTTTCCTTTCTTGTTTTTTTTTGGGACATTTCTCTGTTGATAACCTTCAAAGTTTCTTCCATTGGGGTTGCTACTGGATTGCATTCCAACATGTTGAAACATTTTAGAATGTCTTTTAATAATATCTTCTGACTCATATTCAATCTCCTTTCTTTTCTATCATGAATGATTGTGATGCTAAGGTAATAATGTATATCTTAATAATCTACCATTTCAAATTCAACACAAAACATACTTTTAGTGATTTTAAAGAATGAAAAGTTATTGTTGATTACAATTACATCATCTACATATAAAGCAAGAATAAAAAACCACTGGTTTTCCATCTTCATATAGATGTTGTCATTAGTTGACCCTCTTTTGAAGTTGTTTGTAAGAAGGTATTGATCCATTATCTTATACCAAACAAAAGGTGATTTCTTAAGACCATATAATGATATCTTGAGCTTGCATACCTTAATTTCAAATTTGGATGAGATATATCCTTTGGGTTGCGTCATATAAATCTCCTCCTCAAGTTCACCATTTAAAAATGCACTTTTCACATCTACTTGATCCACTTCTAAATCTAACTCTGTTGCAATAGCAAGAAAAACTCTTACATAAGTCATCTTAACAATAGAGGAGAAGGTTTCACAGTAATCAATACCTTCAATTTATGAAAAACCACGTGCTACAAAACATGCTTTAAACATGTCAATGCTTCCATCATATTTGAGTTTTTTCTTGAAATTCCACTTGTAATCAATAACTTTTCTTCCTGGAGGAAGATCAATTAGCTCCCAAGTCTGATTTTTTCTTCAAATCCTTATATTCTAAATCCATGTTCTTCTTTCCATTGTTTAACATTTGTAGAAGTAAAAGCTTCATGCACATTTTTTGGCTCGTCAGAAGTAGCAAAACATATAAGAGAAGCAAAGGAATTTTGAGCATTTTCAATTACCTTCATGGAAGGCTTCCTGCTGCATGGTTAGAGAATTGTGCTTTGTATAATTGGATGAATATCTTCCTCAATTTGAATGCGTGGCTCCTATTCCATATGCATTTCATTGGGATCCTCATCCTCTATTTTTTTTAGAGAATCATCTTCAAAAAATGCTACAGAATAAGGCTCTTCTCCCATTTGTAAATCAGGTATATCATGTTGCTGAACTGAATTGGATTGTTGTAGGGATGAATCTTCTTACTAATAAAATCCTAATTTATATTAGGATTATATAATTTATAAGCCTTTGATTCCTGACTATATCCAATAAAAATGGCTATATGACACTTTGAATCTACCTTTTTCTCTTTTCATGAGTAATAAATGAAAGAACTTTGCAACCAAATACTCTTAAATTTTCCAAGTTAGATTTCTTACCGGACCATAATTCCTCTAGAATTTTACCATTTAGAGCCTTTGAGATAACTCTATTTTGAATATAAGTAGCAATAGAAAAATATTCGGCCCAAAAATTTCTAGGAAGTTTGCTATCTTCTAGCATAATTATAGCACATTCTACTAATGTGTGATTCATCCTTTCAACCACTCCATTTTGCTAAGGATTATATGGAACTGTCAGCTGTCTTGAAATTCCATGTTCTTCGTAATACTACTGAAACATTTTATAAATATATTCACCACCATTTTCACCTCGAAGAACCTTTAACCTCTTTCTAGTTTGATTTTCAACATTCTTGTGATAAAATTTGAAAACATCAAATATATCTTATTTCTTCTTCAGAAAAAATACATCAACTTTCCTAGAATAATCATCAGTGAATGTTGCTACATACCTTGCACCCCCAAATGAATTTAATGACATTGGGACCCATGTATTAGGGTGAATGATTTCCAAAACTTCCCACTGCTCTATTGTTTGATGATTTGGGAAATGGAGTCCTCATCATCTTTCCAAGAGTGCAAGCTTCACACACCTTTATTTTTGCATTTTTTTTCAAACTTGAGACCAATTGTTGATGCAAAAGTATTAATCTCTTGCATGGTTTTGAAATTCAAATGACCAAGCCTACAATGCCAAAGATTAACATCAATTTTAGTACCAATTACACATTAAAGCTTTCCTATCATTGACAGTTGAATCGAATTTGTATAAATTGCCTACTCTCTTTCCTTTGGAAACTATGTGCTTTTGTTCATCAAGTAAAAGACAACTTGATTGATCAAAACAAAACTTTGAGACCAATATTTATTAATCTACTTATTGAAAGTATATTATGAGCAATATTAAGAACATAAAGGTCATCATTGAATTTATTCTTACCTCTATTGGGTAACATGACCTCAACTGTGCCTTTACTTTATAACAATATTAACACTGTCATCTTCAAGTCTAATTTATTGAAATTTTGGTCAAATTAATAAACCAATCCTTCTTACGGAGAATTTTAGCGGTGAATATTTGTAGTTTGGCGAATAGTATAATTCTAGGAATTTGATTTTGGTGAATACTACAACAACATTACTACCTAGGTTTCCCCCAAAAATCCCATAAATAATAATTTGTCCCATCTGAATTGTTAAGGAATTTACAATCCAAATGTATATTTTTATATTAAATCACCACGTGAATCGATGCTCTGGGATTTGAAAACATTAATGTTTCAGTAAGAAATTAACGCACATGGATTTGAAAGCATTAATTTTTTGCCAAGAAATCCACTCGCCGGGATCTAAAAACATTAATGTTTCACCAATAAATCGACACGCTGAGATTTGTAAACATTAATGTTTCACCAAGAAATCTACGAAAGCTTATTTGGCAAAGAAAATATTCCCAAATTTTTCACGATATATACACAGAGGTGATGTTCTCTCGATATTTTCCAATTTTCGTATTTGCAAACTAGCAGAAAGGGATTTAGCGAATCGACATATTGCAATTTTCTTACAAAGTTTCAAATAAATCTAGGTCTTGCTAGGGCCTGAATAGTGCGTTGTAGTTTACATCCTAGAAGCACTTACTACTGGTGAGTCCTCATTCTATTTGAGGCCTATTTTCTTTCATGTCGCATTTTTTTATCTGTGATTCCGCCTTTGTAAGTTATTACAAATCCTGAACATCCTCACACTCATAACCATGATGATTTTTTATGTCATCTAGAATAGTCCTCCGCTTGTAGAGAATCATAACTAGTTTTCCTATCTTAGATACATCTAGATTCTACGTAAAATAACATAAAAAAATAAATAATTTTTATTTAAAATCACTTCATACATCTCCATGAGCTGCTACTCTGTATATTCCTTACTTTATCAATGTATCTTCTTTGAATATTTTTGTTCATGTTCTCTCTTCTGCATTATATATATATATATTACACATTATACATACTGTGGTTTCACTTTCCATTTATTCCATGACCAATACCATGACCGTTTATCACTGTTTGCTAACACTGCCTTGTCCCACAGTGGACCCAAAGGATATATAAAATGTGGTACATTCCATAGTTTTCATGTTTGTTAGAGGCATTTCCTTGGGAGACTGACGAAATGACGATGCATGGCATAGACCTCATAGGAGCCTAGACCCGCTCTGGACTTGAAAACATATCAATTGTGGCTCATTCCACGGGGTTCACATCTACTGGGAGGATTTGGTCAGGAATCAGAGGTTAATGGAATGGTGAAAGATGTCCAAAATGAAAAATTCAGGAAATGTAAAAGGGAAAAAAAGTTACAACAATGAACCAAAAACCAGATAACTAGTATTTGGAAAAAAAATATAGAAAATAGAAGCTAAGGGAAAAGTACAAACATCTTGTCACAAACATGCTTCTTGTTACCACCATTTTCCTCACTGTGATGTACTTCAAAAATGTTAAACCATGGAAACATAATGTATTAAATGTACTCGAAGCATGGATTTCATTCAACAATCTGAGGAGCACAATTGTTTTTTAATCTCCACATTCACTTCTGGCACTGCCTGTGAAAATAATTGTGTTATAAATCCATTAGAAAATTGTATAGTAATACTAATTCAATTTTATTAATGTTGAGGAGAATTTGGAATCGATCTCTCCACAACAAGAATTTTCCAAAAAAGAATGTAGGGGTTTACACCACGTCTTCTTCCTCCATGAAGATTGCATAAGTGGGATCACTCTTCAAAATATTTTCTTGTCCTTGTCGTAGTCCAGAAAACATGTATATAATGTTTAATATAAAGGAAAAACATCAACATCCAAGGATATTTTTAATTCCTGCATCCTTCAAGTTTCTTGAACTCATTCTCCAATTAGGAACACGACAATATACAAAGAATACCCTTATCATGATTGTATCATATGTGAAACATCATATCAAAGCATTCAAGCTTCTCTAAAGAATAATGATACTTTAGCTCGATTTGACACATTGACATTTCATTGTCAAGCCAAAGAACCCTGCATACATTCTCAACCTTGAATTCACAGTCTCATACCACAATGAGTCATAGATGGAAGACCATATATTTTGTTTCATCTCCTTTGAAATGATGAACACTCTTGGTAATTGGATTATGATAGACCTCATAGCTCTGATGAACCAATAATTTCTTCATGAGTAGATGCACACCTTATTTGGCTTGATGACAACATTTAGAACCTTTATACAACAGAAAAACCTCTATACATTATGACAAAGCTCGGTCATCAAGAATCCTTCATTAAATAACTAAATATAGATCATACCTTGGATGAATCAATGAACTTATATTTCTTCATGAGCATATACATAAGTTATACTTTCATTTCAAACTGAGCACAAACCTTGAGATCACCTATTTCATGTTTGATTAGCTACAACAGAGACTTATTATCACTAGAGTGTCTTATCATTAGAATGTATTTGGCTTCTCAACAAATCATTTTAAATTTTAAATTGTTTGTTCTCTTCTCAAACCTTTGATACATCTTCAGTTTTCTTGATGTATGCTCTAGTTCTTATTATACTAATGTAACACTCTTAAAAAATTAGTACATGTTAAGTGAAACAACATTATTATTCTTTATACATATTTCTCATGTCGAGATGTCTGTACACATATCAATGTCATTTAGTCTAACATGTTGTATCTTTTTTTTCTTTAAATTCTACAAGATTCACTGATTCAACAAAATGGAACCTCTTAGGGAAGTTCAGCCTCAAGAAAAAATGTTGTTCCAACCCCTCCTGGTAGTGGTACTGGCATTCAAAAAATAACAACTTATTTTGAGAAACCATCTAAGGAAACCCATGCTTATACAACATGACCTTCACAATCAAGGGATAATGATTACATTCAAAATAAAACTCAGAATGAGAATGCGTTCATTTTTTATTTGCTTGATGTTATCAATGACAACAACAATGAAATGCGCCCCTTGAAGACGTTCCATTGAATGATGTCAAGTTTGACATTGTACCACCCATATAATTGAATGAAGATGACATTTAATCACCTACCAGTGCCTAAGTGAATGTTGGAGTTGAAACTTATAGCAGTGGAAGTCAACAGAATTTAAATTCCACCAAGGAAAATACTCAACAGACACCTATTTCTGGAAGAAAGAGAAAGAAAAGAAAATGGGACTAAGGAAGGAGTTTTAGGTTAGAGTGGGTTTCTAAGTTTCCATTTATTGAACCTATTGAAAATGAAAATAAAGAAAAACCCTCCAAAGAATTAAAAAGTACAATCTATAGCCGGAGATTGGGAAGGGACAAGATAATCCAACTTAAGTTGGATACTATTGAGAAGCATGTAGGAAGTATATATGAAAATATAATTGTAGATGGCATTGAGAAGAATATTTCTAGATGGAAAAATGTAGATGATTATTTGCATATTAGGTAGGGAAAATAATTTGAAGAGAAAAAGAGAAATGAAAGAATAGTTGTAGTGAATGGAGGGACAATTACATCTCAATTTAACAAGATCGTTCAAAATAGTATTTTGGGTAAAATAGTTTAGCTAGCTACTATTTTTCACATTTTGAAAAGAGGTTGTCCTATAACATATTTTATTGAACCAAAGAAGATGTTTTCTTTCCTTGGTGTCCCACACTTTCCTCATTCTCATTGGTCAGAAAGTAGTGGTTGGGATTGGGCAAAATTCCTAGCTATGGTCAAGAAAGAAGAATTGAAAGAGAAACTGAAGTCTGCACGATACATATATTTGTCTATTGATGAGGATACAACAATAGATAATATTGTTTGGGTCTGTATGCATGTGTATATTGTTGAGAATTATGTGAGACAACCTCACTTACTTTCCATTCACAAGATGAGAGAGAACTCCAATGTTGAAAATCTTTGTGAGTTGGCGATAAAAAGTTTGAAGGAGATTAGTGACATGGATGATTCTGCAATTACATCAAATCTGGTATGTGTCGGGGTAGACGGGGAATCTTTAATGCAAGATCATCGTAATGGCTTGTGTATAAGACTCCAAACATATCATTTCCCTTATATGATTGTCATTCATTGTATGGCTCATATAATGAACCTATCTTATAGAATTGTTGGCAAATTTAAAACTGTAGCAAAAGTTGAAGACCTTATTCGAGCAGTGCATGCTTATTTATGCCGTAGTCCTAAAAGGTTCATGGAATTCCAAATATTCATAGGACTAAAAAATGGGCATAAATTGTTAAAATATGTCGACACTAGGTAGATCTCACTGTACTAACTGGTTCGTAGGGTGTACGAAGAGTATCAATCCCTATTAGGAGTGATGTGGCAGAATCACATGGAAGTGGGCAAGGCCCAAGATTTGATACATCACTTGACTGATACAAAGTCATTGCTGATCTTGTGTGGTCTCCTTCCCATGCTGTAAGAAATGTATCATTTAATTAAACAAGAACATGAAAGAACTATCTATATTGTTGATTTTTCTAGTTTGAGGAAACGAGTTTGTATGAAAATAGAATATTTATATCTCAATGAAACTGCTTTTATAGGTCCAACATTTAATGGTTGGAATGAATTGATAAATATTGGATATATAAGCAGATTTATGAAGATCAACTTGTTTGGGGAAGTACGTGATTCTATATGTGGATATGAGATACCGATGTACATGTTTAAAGTGTTAGGAAATAATTATATTAGTGCTCCATTATATTAATGTGTGAGCAATGTTATTTGTATTGTATTAGTTTTAGAGTTGCTACGAGTTGTTAAAACAACTTGTATAAATTAGGTGAGTAGTTTCCTATATTATAGGAAATATAATTCCTATATAATAATCTGTATGTAATATGAAGATTGACGGAATATCAAGAAGAATTATTAATTTGTTTCCTATGAAAATCTGGTTGTTCCACTTTATTTGGTATCAAAGCGGTTCAATCCAAGATGAGAGTCTCTGAATTCATGATCTGATTTGTGTGCAGTCCTATCCAACCATTTGTATGACCATGCGACCTGTGCACGCAACTGTTCCTGTGTTTCTGTCGAATCCGTATTTCTTGTTATCACATTTGTCTTCTATTTTCTATGCATCGTACTCTATCCTAAAATCCATGTGGTTTTTTATCTTCTCGTGGATGTGCGGCCATATATATATTTCGTGAGTTTTATTTCAAGCATGAAGAAAAAAAAAAGAGTCAATACTTTGTGGGGTGCACGTATAAAGCCTCTTCTGCTCTGTGTTTTTGTTAATGTTTGGAGTGCCGAACTTTACCAGTCTAGACTTGAATATTTCAGGAGCGACGAACATTACTATTTTCTCCTTCATTCGCAAGGGTCGAAACGCGTAGATGATATTTGGAATTTCTCCTTCATTTTGTAGGCTGTCGTTTATTATATCTCAATGCTATTCTCGAGCAGATTTATATTTATGCATTGATTTTTTATATCTACATTTGGAAGAAACTCCTGGGAGGTGATTGCACAACAGATCGGTGGCTGACATGTTCAGTATACATTCAACAATAACGAAGATGCATGAGGATTTAATCAAAACGCCATTGTCAAGAAATTAAACCTGCGAGCTTCACAACTGCACAGGCATCGACATCTATGCAAGAGATAAAAAGAAAAAAATCCATATTGTAAGTCCATTAGCTTTGGGTCGAGTCATTATAGTAATTTTATTTTATTTGTTTAGTTTTCATGTCTCTCATATTTGTGAAAATAGTCTTTAGAAAGACTTTCGAACCATTTATTAAGTCAATTTGTTATGTTCAATAAGTGTATAGGTCCCAAATTATTATACCAAGTATAAAGTAGAGTTGTTATAATATTGTAAGTTGTAATCATTTGGTGTCCAGTCTATAAATTAAAATCATTATATCATTATGGTATCAATGTCTTAAATATTCCTTTGTCTTTGTAAATGTCATTTTTATTGTTGAAGTTAAGAATCATAAACTTTAAATAGGTGATTTTAGGTTTGTTATGGTTGTATCGTGGTATTCAGAGTCTCAAAAAGTGTCGTCAAATTTGTGAGTTGTTGTCAAAAGTCGTGTCATTGTAAAATTTTTGTAAGAAGTCCTCTCTATTTTAGTAAAAGTGTCTATTGTATTGAAAATATTTTATGTTAAGTATAATAGGTTTGTTTAATTAGCTTTGAGTCAAAATAAATAAAAGGAGTCAAGAGTTTAGAATCATTTTTATGTTAAGTCTTCTTATTGTCAATTACTTGAAAGTTTTCAAAAGTGGTAGAGTCAAAATTCATTGTGGGTCAATGCTATTGTAAAAAGTGTCGTCTTCCAAAGTTCGGAAAATAAATTTTTTTTGCCCGCATTTCAATTATTGGATGCATTTTCGCTTGTACGCGACGTTCAAATTATTGAAGGTATTTTGAGCTTCGTGATCACATCCGGCTGAACTAGCAGCATGACACCGGAGGCAGGAGGCATCGGAGGTTAGAGGTCATTCAGCGACCTCTCGTCAGTTGCCAACGACGGGGCCGCATATCAGCTTTGGTGACATGTGTGTGTGCAGTTTGATTTTAGTGCTTCCAGAGTGGTGTGCCTTAGTTTGCAGTGATCCTGTTTTCAATAAGTGGAAATTTCACATTGAGGGGGGAACATGATCCAATGTTCCATTTCCAGTATGTCAGATTTTTCTATGTATGTATGAGCAACAAATTTCAGTCAAATTTCCTATGTTATTCCCTGCAGTGAGAGAGTGATGAGAGTTGTTGATACTACTGCATCATCATGATATCGTGGTTGTTAGTTTATCCAGAAAAAACTATCCAGAGGTTGTTGGTATTGTCCTCAAAAAACCATCTGTTGTGTGGTTGTTGGTTAACCAGTTGGAAAACCATCCAGATCTATGAGCATGCTACGTAGCGGCACGTTGCAGTACAAAGGCAGGTTTTCCCCATGTTCGCACTAAGGGGGGGGAATGTTAGGAAATAATTATATTAGTGCTCCATTATATTAATGTGCAAGCAATGTTATTTGTATTGTATTAGTTTTAGAGTTGTTACGAGTTGTTAAAACAACTTGTATAAATTAGGTGAGTAGTTTCCTATATTATAGGAAATATAATTCCTATATAATAATCTGTATGTAATATGAAGATTGACAGAATATCAAGAAGAATTATTAATTTGTTTCCTATGAAAATCTGGTTGTTCCACTTTATAAAGTACTAGCCGATAAAGTTGAGGAGGTAAAAGTCACAGGGTTGTTGTTTGATAACACTGTATCCTCAATAAGGGTGAGATTAAGAGATATTTTTGTGTCCCTAATAGAAGAAATAAGTGAGCGATTTACAAGGTAAGCTTTACTTGAAGTAATGGCTATAATAAATCCAACCTTTTGGAATCTTGTCTAAAATGAAAGACATATGCAGGAAGACTGTTTCAAGAGGTTGACTACATTGATTCAACATTTTTGTAAACCTATTGATATCAATGGAATGAATATTCCAGGTATTTTAAGAAAGGAAAATTTGTCTGCTCAATCTAATGAATTCACCACTACAATGATGCAATAATTCAAAAATATGGATAATCCCTTAGAGTGTTGAGCAATAACTCGACTATGGAAAAGAGTTGGGGTAAGTATTATTTTACAACAAACCATGTTTGAGTTTTTATCATTGGATGATCTATGTAAAACAATGATTTTGGGTTTAGTTGAAGATGAGATGATTTTCAGTTCCTTGGCCTTTATAAAGTCAAAATTGCGAAACAAGCTTGACAAAAATTTGGAAAATTTATTGAGAATTTATGCATCACGGTACGAAGTGGATAATGTTTCCTAAGACAAGGCTCTAGCAGTATGGAAGTCGACTACAGAAAGGAGAGAGGCTGAAAACAATGGAAAAAATACAGTAGATGACCCTATTGCAGCAGTTGACAATCAAGAAAGAGAGAGTCAGTCTCATAGATCTGGTGAATCAAATGCTAGAGATGATCCAGGTCCATTAAGTTGGAAGCTTCCATTTGTGGATAACCCATGATATATATGTTCATATAATAATTAATATATTCAAATATTAAGTACATTGTTCTAAATATCAAACAGGGATTAGCGCTCACCCCAAACTTACATGTGCCTAAAGGTAATCATATTGATTCCATTTCTATTTTGATTGCAAAAACATTACAAATTCATGTTTTAATGAGTATTTAATATATTTCACATACAATGTTGTTGATCTATTTTATAGAAAGCATACACCACAGCTGGTTAGATATTAAATCACAATGCATTTACATTATTATATACTTTAGGCATATAAGATTTATTGTGCTTAATTCTGAGATAGAATAAGTGGCTTTGCTTGAATCATTACTGAAATGAAAATTTAAAAATAACACTATTCCTCATTCAACTTGCTTGAGACATGCCTTGAGGCTTGTATGAAAAATTGAAGATTGTCATTGCAACAAAGGGAACAATTTTCAACATGGATTTTAATAAACTAAAGATTAAATCCATGCACACACACACACACATAATATATATATATATATATATATATATATATATATATATATATATATATATATATATATATATATAACTTGTGCACATCTTTGTAAAAGTTTGCTTCAACCATAAGCAACCTAAATATCACATGTTTATTAATATAATAAACATAAAGATAAATCTAGTCTATTAATAAGACAATTTACTATTTTTATCTGTGATCATGATTTCCTCCCAAATAATATAAACAAAAAACCAAACAACCACTTCAACTTGGAATCATGATCCACATCTTTAAAAAATTATATCATCTTCTGTAACTTGCTCCACTCTTCATCTGTTGGAATTGCAATTTGTTGTAAATCAGATTGACATGTAAATTTGTTAGCAATTCATAACTGATAGTGGAGCTTTCCTCTAATATTGTATGAAAACTTACTGGCAAGGTTATCAGTGGTTTAACATAGTAAAAAAAGTTTGTCTCATCTAGCTTCTCAGGAATTAGTTCCTTCTCTTGAGTCATTTTTTCTTTCATCTTCTTCTGGAATGCATCCTTCGTAATGAATAGGTGTGTTTTTTCAAAAGGCATTGGAAAACTAAGCTTTGTGAACTCCTGTACCTTTCCATGTAGCTCTTGTAACATTCTTTGACACTTATTCAACAATTCCTATGCTTTTCCCAATGTCACACACTTTTGAATGATAGATGATACCTTTATTGAGGCATCAAACCGGTTCTGAATTCCTATGGATGTTAGTTCTGTGTCATTGAGTTTGTAGATATCTTCCAAAATTTTCTGTGTTGCATCCTTTCTTAAAGCCAACACTTTTCTACTACTTGTTACGTATTTGCAAAGCTTATCACCGATTCTCTGTAAATCACTCATGAATTCAAACAATCTAATCAAATCATTAATTTTTTGGTTTATTCACCCCCAAACATTATCTATCATATTAATCAATGCATTTTTATGAAATCCAGATAGTTTTATGTTGGAAGAATGTATTTCCTTTTTTTGCTTTCGCCAATTCCTATTGCAATATTTCATTTTATTTTTTCTCATCTTCTAGGCTCTGTTCCCAATTTTGACCTTTTCTTTCTCTTCCTTCACAACCTCTTTCAACTCTCCCATTTTTTTGTAATATATCATTCTTACTCATTGTTTCTTATAAAATTTTCTTCACCTCTTCTAGTTCTACCTATTCCTGTTCATTCACAACAACTACAGTCATATAGGAAGATGATTTTATCTTCCTCTCCAACTCACCTGTCCTATTAACTACTACTTTTCCTTCTGCTTTCTCATTTTCTAGGTGTGCCTTTAAATTTTGAATCTTATTATTAAAATTATATTTATTCATCTCTACCTTTAATAATTTTTTGTAAACCACATCA
Organism: Taxus chinensis; assembly: GCA_019776745.2. Taxonomy (NCBI): domain Eukaryota; kingdom Viridiplantae; phylum Streptophyta; class Pinopsida; order Cupressales; family Taxaceae; genus Taxus; species Taxus chinensis. Next base: position 839,436,656 of record CM034146.1, read on the forward strand.
TTGTTCCTTTTTGATACATTTATTTTGTCAGAAGGTTTCATTTCCTTAAGATCCATTTGAAGGGAGGTCACCTCGTATTCACTGGAAACCATTTCATTCTCTGGTTTTACAACTTTGGGCATAACATACATGTATTCCATGGTATGTGAAACTTGGTTATATGTAGGCAATACCATGATTGTGGATGGTTATGAAGTTCCAGTATCATGTAGAATTTACTTCTTGTTTCTTTTATCAGTTTTTGATTTATTGTCAAACTCAACTAGGTAATCAATACCTGATGTGTTTGTAAGAATGAAATGTTCCAACTTCAATGGAGAAGGAGTAATTGAAGTTTTGGGAGAATTTTCCTGTAGAATGGTAGTTTGTTTAGGGGTGGCAGTGGCACCACCGCCTTCTATAAATAGTTTCCTTGAGCCAAGAGTAACTGTACATGTGTCTGCCTCTATCTTTTGCCTCTTCTCGTTTCCATGTTGGACAATAGAACTAACAACTTCAACTGTCTATATTGTCCTCTTTATGGTTCCAATACTCTGTTTACTACTACCATCATCACTAGAACTGCCAACATTAGAAATAGTAACAAATTCATGCCCAAATTATCCTTTAGGATTTTCAGCGTGTGGCTGAACTGTTTGCTGAGAATTTGACTTCGAAGTAAATTTCACTGGATTAGTACTTATAGATGTTGAAGTATGCAATGGTCCTTTATTCAAAGTTAAATCTCTAAGGCCTGACATGTTGAAAAGTTTTCTAGGTTGTGCCTCTGGTGGAACCCAAATGCCTTGTCCTATTGAACCCAAACCACCACCACCAAAACCCAACTTTTCAACAATAACTACTCATGTAGAATATATTTGTTTCAAACCTTCATCGAGGCTTGGTTTTTATGTTCCAATTGGATTGTGTAATTCCTCATAGTTAGTGTCATAATCACTACTTTCCTCTCCAGGATGCTCTTCACTCCACCTCTTATTGAACGTTTCATCTTATGGAATAGAATCATTACTTTGAAATATATTCTAGATGGCCTAGGTCCTTCTTCATAGACCAAAATGCATCAATTTTTGACCTTTTCCAATTTCTTTCTCGCAATTCATTTTGTAATTCCTTTGGCATTCTTGTAGAGGATTTTTATCAGATTTTGCATACAATTTGGCAGATTGAAAATCATATTCCTATTTTTGTGGAGGCTCTAGCTGAGGCAATCAAAATTTTTTTGTTAACAACTCTTGAAAACTAATTACTTTCTCAACAACAATTTCATCCATTGCTATTTTTACTTCATCCCAAGAGTTCTTGTTTTTCAATTTTTCTAGCAAGGGTTTGCTTTCATGTTAAATTTTAGTGGCAAAGTTCTTGTTTGCCACTACCCTTGCTTTAATCACTTCACATGGGTCATAAAACTAGTGAGAGTCAACATCAAACTTAAAAATACATAATATTTCATGTGCCACATATAATTATTTTCTTTCAAATGTGAACCCTCCACATGAGAATGGTAAGGAAGGAAATACACTCTTCTTTTGCTGAGAAACAAAATAAAGATTATCTATGATTTCCATCTATCGTATATATTCCAAACCAAAAAATATCTCTATCACATGTTTTGGAAATTTGTAAAGTTGTACTCTTGATCCATAAAACCTTAGCACAATATAATCCTCCATGAAGTACCAATAAGCTAACTATATTTCTGATCCCAATTGAATGAAATATCTACCTTTCATAGGCAATCTAGGCACTAAAATTTTTGTAATTGCTTCATGCTTTGGAGCCCAAAAATAATCCACAAATTGACTGTAGTCCCCTCTATTATCATACATCCTTATCTTGGGGGTCCACTCAGTTAATGGCCACACAAATTTTGGCTTGACCCCAACAAAATGGGGCTTAATTGTAAGTTTATTATTTTCAAACCATGCAACAAACCACCATAGAATTAAATAACACAAGTAGGTAGTGAACGTAAACGTCTTAGTGTCAGATCCTTCTTTGATTGTTAATAATTGTTTACGCATAGATTCTAGTATGTACCTAAGAAATCTATCTTGACAAGGTGGATCAACAAAATGGATATTTTATACCATTTCCAGGAGGGTTTCATCCACTTTCTCATCACTATCGAAGCCAAGGAAAAATACTAGCACAGAAATGGTATCCCTGACCCACAATTTAAATATGTCAATTGCATACAGAGCATTCCCTTTTGGTACCTTTGTATCAAATGTTATTTTTTGTAAAAACTCATCTCTTTCTTTTTGATTGGTGGCATGATAATCATTAGCAAATTTTTCTAGGTCTATGTAGATGGTTACTAAATATTTTCTTTCAAACCCTAACGCACTACCAAGATTTACCTCCATAATGGTAATGGATAAAAGTTCTATTCTGTCTCCCTTTTCAACAATTGATTTTTTTTTTCTCATTGTAATTTTGGGCACATATATTGACAAATTTAGGGTAGGGTAAAACCTCATGGAAGATCATGCATCCCAATCCAAACCCCCATGTTATCCAACCTAAACCTTTAGGTCTACCTGATGGGTCCAAACGTCTAATTTCCATCATCTTTGACTCAAATGTGTATCTAAACATTGAAGCTCTTGTGCCAATTATAGGATCATAAATATCATGATATTCATCAGTAAAACCAGGGGTTTTACTTTTAAGCAAGTTTGGCGTATGCGATTTGGGTTTTACTTTTACTTTAGGATCCTGTGGAAATAGACATGCTTGGAATTTTGGATTACGTAAACTCTCAAACCTATTTTCTCAACCCTTATATTAAAATATTTGAAAGCAAAAGGTTATACAATGTTACTTATAAAAAAGATAATATTTAAAGAATCAAGACTCAAATGCAAGATGACAATTACTCGGAAGTATGAAAAATTTGAGTCTTGCACGGTCCGCAGCTTCTGTGAATCTATTCTGACCTTTTGTTACAGTATGCCTTCCAAAAATATAATTTCAATTGTCAACATCACTATAAACGATTAGGTCTTTCACTATACTTTGTAGACGTCAAATTTAGTATTTAATCAAATTTAATTTAGTGAATGAAAATTGTTACTTAGCTAGGCCTATTCCAGGAACTTCCATTCAAAATGTGAGTGTGTCAGGCCTTCGTCCCAGAATAGAGCTGTGCCATTAATCTTATTATATCGAATGATGTAGATTATTTATCATATGGCCACGTGGTAGGATTCTAGGCCTCCTCGAGGCAAAGGCATTCCCTTGAACTCAAAGCCCATGTGTAATGAATTGATTCAATAATAAAGTTTCAGGTCTACGGTGATAGGTGTTTGCATTTAATGACTTGGCCATTGAAAATTTTAGGGGGCCATTGAAACATTTTTAAATAATAAACCCTTGACTTTTTCCCATGCCACATGGAAGAATTTCATGGATTTCTTTTTTCCGTGCCCCCAAAGACATGAATCTCCTAGATTTAGGTAAGATGAATTATAATTTTGGGTTCTAGTATTAATTGTTCATTTTTGGTCATGGACATTGGAATTGGACCGATCATCTAGCTAACGAGGTAATCGATGGCCTAGGAGTTGAATTAATTTCTAATAATACAAAATATTGAAATGTAACTTGGAAGATATTATCATTTATGATGGGTGGTGCACACAAAGCTTGAAGCATTAATGGTGGAATGTGCCACACTTTGGGCCTTTATTATTAGTTTGGCCGCTCGCATTCCTCTCGGCTCTCTCCCTACCTCTGTTTGTTTCGTGTTTTTGGGCTGGCGAGAGAATGGTTTTTTTGGGGTTTCCTTTCATTTCTATGCACAAGGAGACAAGGGAAATGGTCTTTACTTCAGCCATTTTCTATAGGCATGGCTTCAAGAGGTGTTTTGCTATAATTTTGTGCTCGAGATCAAGGACATTGAGCATGTGATAAGAGATTCATATAGGAAGTACTCTCATAGGGCTAGATTCAACTCTGAACTCACTGTGGACATTTGTTTCTAATTTCCTCTTGCTCCATCCAGTCAAGGTGGATACCGTGACTTGTTGTGGAGCTCTTTATTTACCTTGTCCATTGATTCATTTTGTGTGAAGAAATGGACAGGTGTCGCATGTCTCAAAACCTTTGATCTGGGTGGAGGAGGCATACACTCAGGCGAATGGCACCGAATGCGGTGAAGATTCAGATTGGCTCAAAAAGTGATATAGGGAGCTGCTACTCTACGTAGAGGTTGTTCACGTTCTGCTCTAGCATGGTGGTCCTGGAACCATAGTAGATTACCTCCTTTGGATCTCACCGATGCTTTCTCACCTATTGACTCGGCCATTGACCACCTCAATGAGTTTTGGGATAATAACTAGTGAGACCTTTCTTCATTCTGTTAGGCAAGGCCAAGTAGATGGAAGGTGGTGTTTTTGAAGGCGACAGTCGGGGTGAGGTAAGAGGTAGAGGTGATGTGACAGATGTGACGTTTGGTGCTATTTCCGGGGTAGAAAGTGGTTCAGCTAGTTATTTGGATGAGGATTAATACTCTTTTCTAGCTTGTTTTTTTTGGTTCTGTGGCCATGTGTGTATTCATTGTCTTCAAACCACTTATATTTGTTCAAATGGTGTTTCCTTCTTCTCCATGCGCAAGCCATTTCAGTGGGGCCTTATGTTGTTGGAGTATTGGTTTATGTTCAATTTTTTTTCGGAGTATATTTGTAAGGGTGCAGTCCCTTAACCTTTTGGTTCATAGCTCCTGGTAAAAAAGTGTTTAAACATTATATATATACAAATGTATTTCACATATCATATAGTGTTTATATCATATGATTTCTTTCTTAAATATATATTTAAAGTTTTCAATAAATTAAAATTAAAAAGCTATCACCCCCACTGTTTACACATGCCACACACATGAATTAATGTAATTTAAATTACATTATATATATATATATTGTTAAAGCGGGTTGAAGGGTCCCGTTCCCTTTACAAAAGAGAGAAGTCAAACCTGTTGTTTATGAGGTTTGACTTCTCTCTTTTGTAAAGGGAACGGGACCCTTCAACCCGCTTTAACAATATATATATATATATATATATATATATATATATATATATATATATATATATATATATATATATATTGTTAAAGCGGGTTGAAGGGTCCCGTTCCCTTTACAAAAGAGAGAGATCAAACCTCATAAACAACATGAAGATGCAAAAAAAAATCATCAATCATGACTGCTGGGTATATTGAGAGAAAGTCGGCTAGAAGGATGGAAAACTATAGCTATATTATACTATAGACATTACAACATATATTTAGATCGAGGATTAATCCTCTGAATCAGAAGACACAGACAAAATTACAACTAGAGATCCCTGCCTCTCAACCACACCCTCCTCAAAGTCCTGAGCAAACAACTTCACTGGCCCAACTCGTGCCAAAGATGATTATAAGATTCCCCTACAATTCCACGGATTTCCATCCACCAAAGTGGCATTGGCTCGATGGGAGAATTGAGCGCAACCAAACTAGGGATTTTTAAGTGCAAGTCCTTCCAGCATTCTTGTCACAGCTGAACACCGCCAGCTTCTCTGCGAAGGCCATCAGATCCCCATGGCGATGTTCCAGTTCCCTGAAGATTCTCAAATCCATGACTACCCTAGAGCTTTACTTCCTCCCCCACTACTTAGAAAGTAACATTACACTTTTGCATTTTTGCAACCAAATTTCCACAGATTGACGGCCAAACCTAGCGGAGAGCAAGGTTGATCGCATCAGGCTTCAATGGCTCAATTATCAGAAGATTTTCCACAAAAACCAAGGCCACACTGCTACTAACCCTACACCATCCATCCTCAAATATATATTTTTTCCCCCAAAACCAATTTAATTGCCTCTCAGATCGCTACCATTACAAATTTTGAAGATCCACCACAGATGATTATCAAATATAGACAACCTAAAATCCATTTCCCTTTTATTGTAAAATAAAGACAACATGGAAACTTGCGGGGAATCCATAGGTGCTCACTGACAAAAATGATGAAAATGAAAAAAATCGACCCACAATAAATAGGCAAAAAACAAGGCCCTTCACATGTTCGAAAAGATTGGCGACAACATATATTAAGGCCCTTCCGTATTTAAGATGATTTCGAGACCATCCCAAATTCCAATATATATATATATATAAAATTCACACAAGTTCAATTTTCAAAATACAAAACCAAATAACCATAGATTTAAGATGAGAATAGATCAAAGAAAGTCTTTCTAAAGAAAATGAATATGAATAAAATCAAATGTTACTTAGTATTATTTACTATTTGAATTGAAATAACTAAAGAAAAAATGTTGTTTTTAAATAGAATTCAAAATTGTTGATGTCATTACTGATGAAATATAGTGTTTTTAAAATTATTTTCAGATGTTATATATTTCATAAATTTGACATTTTTCATATTTATTTTATTCAAATTAATCAAATATATCTTGAAAGAAAATTAACATTTGCATTTTTTTATCTGTTGAAGGGTGATGTGTTATTTAATATCTCATTTACGATGGGTAAAGCTTAACCTAGCTAGTCAAATTAAAGTATAAGGAGCCCTTCAAATTTGATCACTGAATTCAATGATGGTCGTTTCAATATAATATGCAGGCAAGTGCTCTTTTCATAAAGCTTAGTAACTTTTGAAAATACATGACAGCTGAAATATGTCACTTCCAAATTTTTAAAATATCATTTCTTATATTTTATACATGTAGTTAGTTTCTCTTTTATTCCAAACGTGTCTCCTCATATATGTGATGAATCTAAACAAATCTAAAAAATACTACAAATGTGAGCAATTATTCAACAATATTCTCATAAAAAATGGGGTTCTATTTTAGGGCCCCCTGCCCTTGAAAGAATATATATACATATATACACGATATTACAAAATACATATTATAGATTTCTTTATAAAGATAAAATATAATGGTTATTCTTCTAAAGACAAATTCATCCTGAAACACTGGAGCATGTTTTAACAACTTGTCCCTGCATTGGATAAGTACGTCTTTGTACACTGCACTAAAAATGAACTGGATATCTCCCACTAAATCCCATGACATGCCCATATTTAAAAAATCCTAGACTCCCACCTGAGGCCCATTCAGTATTTCGATAATTTTTTTTTCCTTTGATGTGAGTTTACCCACTTAGAAAGAGAGTCTCCCCCTCTTATGTATCCTTTGGTTTTCTTCCCTGAAGAAATTCGATCTATAGGGAATTGTCAAATTCTGCTAGTGCCAGAAGAGCCCTCCTTTGTGATCCTTCTTTTCTTGAGAGGAAAGGCATGGGTGCTTACCATGGACCGTACTTTGGTGAGGACGGTTTCTAATGCTGTCAACTACTTCTCTGTTTCATTCTTTGGCAAATTTGGTGGCTGTTCTTCCCCCTATTGAGGAAGTAGTGAACTTGGTATTGAGAGCTCCGTGGTCAATAAATGAGGTTTGTAAAAATCTAGGTTGAAACTCTACTTATCTCCTAAGATATAGGGTCAGTGGTGTATCCAGTGGCTCTTTAATGTTTTGGTGTTCATGTGATAATCTAGGTGAATCAGGTGGAAATGGAGAGCTTGGAAAGTAGCAAATGAAGGACCTAATTCAGACAAGCGATGCAAAAAAGATAAAAGCATGTCCTAAAAAGTGGAAATATTGGGAGAGTCTGCCTTGGTGTTCAGTATGATGAGAATGTGTCAGATTTAGTACTCATTCGGCCTTGTCAGCTGTAAACACTCACCTAAATGGGTGATTTTTACATTAAGAGGATTCAATTCTGTGGATGAAGAAGACATGGATGCAAAACGACTGATTGAAAGAAGATGGTGGATGACAATTGGAAAAGTTATCTGGTACTGGTGAGTTGGTAACATGTCATTACTAGGTTTAAATAAGCATGTAAAGTGTGCCGCTAGAGATTTAATCGACACCTTCGTAATTAAGAAATGTCTTATTAAATTTGATTCTTGGTCACGTTATATTTTATAGGATGAAGGCCTAGGAAACAAGATATTTAATAAAATTGGAAAAGACATTTTTCATAAAAGAGACGACATATTTAATAAATATGGAAAAGAATTTTTTCATAATTTTAGTCTTTAAAATGATGCATTTAAATTTTATTATTTTTGATGTGACACATTTTATTGACTAGTTTTGTATCAAATTTGAAGTGATAAATTGGCTCAAATCTCGATATGCCTATCCTTATTGATATTTTATTCATCATGATAAAAGGATGTTTATTTAACTTTAAAAGGCGGAGGCATGTGGATTAGTGACGCCGGTTTAAAGGATTTTTTTTTTTCCACTGTGCACGATTTACATTTAATATTAAATGTCAATACATACCCAAGTTTGGTGGACACGTTTCAAGGTCCATTCAAAGAACTCACTCAAAAATTATATATTCAAGTCCCATGGCTACTTTCTAACACTTAGTTTCTTTTGCAAAATCACGAGGGACCAAATTGAGCACATCAAACCAATATCAAGCCATGAATACATCATGGTTTCTTCTAGTTCTGATACAGACTTAGAAAAGGTTATTATTGGGAAATTCTTCACCTCTTTTCTTTTGGTTCTCCTTTTGATGGTGATTCCACCCCCCTCGCTCCCGGCCAATTGTCTACTGCCATTGTTTCCATTCATTCTCTTAGAATTTTTGCTATAGAACTCCAACCAGATTCCTTGTTTGAGCAGCCAATTCCTGAATCATTACAGGAAATCTCTATTCTTTATCCAGAATCCCTGGACCTGGAACCTATGGATTCTCCACATGCTTCTACAAGCAATGTGGATATGGAAATTGATGCAAATATGAATCAATCCCCAGTGATGACCCCTCAGATGGACAATCATGTCGAAACGGTGTCTTCCATCTTTGCAAATTTGCAACGAGCTTTTGAAGTGTTTACAACCTGAAAAGACTTAACATACACCAGTAGAGCTATCATTGATTAAAAATGTGTCAGGATACTAACCTTGGCTGACACTCTGGTACAGAAGATCGATACCAATGCATTTCGGAAAGCGGTAAAAGAACTAGGAAATATATTATGATATGTAATATTTATGTTATAATATAGTTATAGGCTTATAGATTTTTTGGTATGCCTATGTCACAATTACCAAATACGGTGGATTTGGAGAAATTTACTGTTTTTTTCGTTTTCTTCCATCCATCGTATCAAATACCAATTTTTTGAGATTTTATATTTTAAAAATAGAAAAAAAAAGAAATCAAAACCTAGATACTCTCGTTTTCTTCCATCCACTGTATCAAATACCAATTTTTTTGAGATTTCGTTTTGTTTATGTTAAAAACAAAAAGCAATTTTTTTTGAAATTTTATAGTTTATGATATGTAATTTTTATGTAGTGTAATGTTTATGTTTCAAAAAATATACAAGATACTCTTGTTTATGTTTCAACAATATATTTTTCCTTTCCTGCACCAGTTCTTGTGGATACTCTTGCATTGCTATAGTGCTACACCTTTTGATTTGTCTTCTCCTTCTTGAAACATCAGAATTTTTTCTTCATTTTAGTTTATTTCCAATGCAACATGGAAATCATGTTCTATGGGATTATTCACAACCTCAATGTGTTTGGGAAAATGTATTTCTTTGGTTTCTATTAGAATCCATATGTATGTCCTCTCTAGTTTCTAAGGAATGGAAAAAACTCATGAATTCCACCAGATTATTTAGGCATTACAATGAAACAATGAACACAAATCCATGGATACTTGTAAATCATGATAGTGGTGTTTTTTGAGAATGACGTCTTTATCTACTTTTGCATTAGATCATGTTGAGCCATTAACAACACATAATTACCACACATGGAAACCAAGAATGGAAACAATAATTAAGAGGAAAGGATTATGGGCTTTAACTTCTTCAGAACAACCAATGTTTACTAGAGAATATGATAAATTTTAGTACCAGTGCAAATTTGATGAGTGTATGGGTTTGATAGGAACTTATGTAAGTGACACTATTTTGTTTCATTTGGAAAAATGTGACTCTCCTTTCAAAATATGGGAGAAATTGGAGGATTTATTTGGTAAGGTGGATCATATGAGAGCTATGCAACTTGAAATTGAGATTACCTCTCTTAAAATTGAATATTTTCCAACAATTATAGACTATCTTACCAAGTTCAAGCATTTGTTGACACAATTGAAGGGGAGTGGAATAGATAAGAAAGATGAAGAGTGTGTTTGCTTGATTCTATCTAAGTTGAGAGGACCATTTCAATTTTTTTCTTATACATTTTTCTTTAGCATGGATGCCTTAGGTGACACATTCAAAATGTCTAACTTAGAAACATTTTGTGAAAGACTTACTAGGGAAGAATCCAATTTGTCTAACCTTGAGTCTTCCACCTTTAATAAGGCATTAGTTGCATCTAATCCTAAGGGCAAGGGAAAACCAAAAAGTAAAACCAAATTCACCCCTTCTCCATCTCAAAATTCTCCTAAACCCAAAGAAAACAATTCTAAACCCAAGGAGTCTTCTAAATCCAAGAATAAGTCTAGCCTTTCATGCTCGTTTTGTGGGGGTAGTGGTCATGAAGAACATATGTGTTATAAGAGAATACAAGCCTTAGAGGATGCAGTCAAGAAACACATAATTTCTATCTCCACTCCACCTTCTTCTAATCAACATGGAAATACACTTAATGTTGTTGGGAGATCTCAGTCACTACTTGCAGATAGTTGGGTTATAGATTCTGGTGCTTTTCATCACGTGAATTCTTCCAAGGATTCTTTTGTATTTTTAGGTTTGAGTTCTACTTCCAAAATTAAGGTTGGGTCTTATTCCTTTCTTTCTATTAAAGGAAAAGGTGACATACACCTTGATGGTGGCATTATCCAAGATGCATTGTATGTTCCTAACATCACCACAATTTTTTTGTATGTATATCAAATTTGTCATTCTGATAAAGGAAAAACAATGAATTTTACACCATATGGAGCAGAATTATGAACTTTGTTGGAGAATCATTCACTTGTTTCTCAAGGTATTGTTGATCATAGTTCTAAACTATATCACTTTTATGGTTTTGATGAAACTTTCTCTATAGGGACAAGATTGGTTTCTCATGCGGATTCAGAGAGTAAGCTTTGACATGAAATATTTGGACATCTCAATTACAAATATTTGAAGAAGTTGAGCACTCATGGTATGGTTGATGGTCTTCCTAGAGTTTCTTGTCTTGAGGGAGTTTTTAATGGATGTGCATTAGGGAAACAACACCAATATTCATTTCCTAAGAATTTTTCCAAGAGAGATTCTTCACCACTTGAGCTTGTGTATAGTGACTTGATGGTTTTTCATACCCCCTCTTTCAATGGTGTTAATTATACACTTACCTTTATTGATAATTTATCGAGGCATACTTCGGTTTATTTTCTCAAGTAAAAAATTGATGTTTTTTCACACTTCAAATTCTTCAAGGCTTTGGTCGAGAAACAATCTTCTAGTTGTATAAAGAACCTTCACACTGATAATGGGGGGGAGTACTTTAGCAATGAGTTTTATGAATTTTTGGCAACTCAAGGCATTGCTCACTAGCATTTTGTTCCTCATACTCCACAACAGAATGGTTTAGTAGAAATTAAGAATAGAAATTTGAAGGAAATGGCTAGCTGTATGATGCATTCTAGATATTTACCTCCTATCTACTGGGAAAAAGCAATTAATTATGCTAACTACATTCAGAATCGTACACCACATAACAATTGAGCATTTGACTCTAGAGGAATCTTGGTCCAACACTAAGCTAGATGTCTCATTTTTTTGAGTCTTTTGGACCCATGTTTGGGCCTTTGTGCCAAAGAAGAAAATGAAAGTGTTGAATAAGAAGAGAAAACCCTTAATCTTGGTAGGGTATTTTGAGGACATGAGAGCTTATCGAATTTTAGATCTTGATACTCATGAGGTTATTTTTCAAACACATGTTCAATTTGATGAGTGCTTCACACCTCATGATTCTTCATCTTCTTCCATGCATATTTATTTTTCTTTAATTCATCTTCAGTATCATTTCATTGAGAAGGTTGATGAGGAGGTTACAGATGTTGTTGAGGATCATATTCCCACTGATGTTGTCATTATGCCTAAGTGGGCTCGTACTATAGTTTCTAAGGCAACACCTTTCATACAAGATCTTCCACCCACTAGGAATCATCACACACATTCTACCAGTTCTAGAATTTTGTGCTTGTCAGTTTCTAAGGATCCATAGTATTTTTCACATGCTCATGGGATACAAGAGTGTGATTATGCGATGGCAGTTAAGTATTATTCTTTAATGAAGAACCATACTTCTGATTTGATATCTCCTCCTAAAGGAATAAATATGGTTAGGTGTAAGAGGGTATACCAAACCAAATACGCAGTTGATGGGTCCATTGAAAAGTATAAGGCTTGTCTTGTTGCAAAGCTTTTTTCACAAGTTGAAGGTATTTCTTACTCTGAGACTTTTGTACCCATTGCCAAGATGGATTCTATACGACTTGTACTTTTTATTTCTACATTATAGAGGTGGTCTGTATACTAGATGGATATGAAGAGTTCCTTTTTATATGGATATTTACAAGAGAAAATATACAAGGAGTAATCAAATGGTTTGTTTAGGATTATTATCTTATTTGTAGACTCTAAAGGTCTTTCTAAGGTCTCAAACAAGCCCCTCATTATTGGTATGAGAAGATGGATTCCTTTCTTCTATCTACTAGTTTTTTTCATTGTCACTCTGATCATATAGTGTATCTCCAGCATATTGGTGAGGATATTGTGATACTTGTCTTATATGTTGATGATCTGTTACTTACTGACAACTCTTCTTCCCACAATCTCATAGGGCTTTTTCTACACATGATAGATCTTGGGTTATTGCATTATTTCCTTAGTTTGCATATTTATTAGATAGATTCAGGGATTTTTTTGAGTCCTAAAAATTCACACCCATGATCTTCTTTGGCACTTTGATATGGCTGATTGATAACCAAGTCCATCTCTTTTTTTGTTTGGGTTACTCTTACTTTCAAATGTACCACTCCACTTTATGATCCTACTTTGTATAGGTAGTTGGTTAGAAGTCTCATTTACTTGACCCATACTCACCCTAATATTTCATTTGTAGTAGGGCTTGTATCTCAATTTGAACATTCTCCTCGTAGTAGTCACTAGCAAGGCTGCTAAAAAAAATTGTGTGCTATTTGCAAGGCACTTCCCACTTTGGCCTACACTACACTAGGGGTTATACTGAGTTGACTGGATATACATATTCAGATTGGGTAGGTTATATCGATGATAGGTGTTCCACTTATGTGTATATTTTTTTATTGGTTCTTCTCCAGTTACTTGGGCATGTAAAAAGTAACAACCTATTGCACTTTCATCTTCAGAGGTAGAGTATAGGGTAACAGTTATAATGAGTTAGCAAATTCTTTGGATTTGACAGTTATGGAAAGAGTTTGGATTCCCACAGGATTCATTAACTATACTTTGTTATGACAACCAAAGTGAAATTCACATTTCTCGCAACCCAGTTGAGCACCAATGGACCAAACATGTTGATATACACATCTACTTCATTTGTCAACACACTCAACATGGAGTTATTTGTTTGGAGTACATTCTGACTCAACAATAGGTTACTGACATCTTTACGAATCCTTTTACATAACCTCAATACCTTGAGTTACGTGGCATGCTTAGGGTTTCAGAAGTTGTTCTTGAGGGGTGTTCGTGAGAACATCTTCCTTCTTCTTCTTCTTCTTCTTCTTCTTCTTCTTTCTCTTTCCTTCTATTAGAATTATTTACTTCTTTTGGTTCAAGATTTCTTCATGGATATATTGTACATGAGTACCTGATCAGGGCTGATTGGCGAGACTAATACTTTGGATATGCCACTTTTATTTTGGGCTCCTAGCTTCACTTGAGGGGGGTGTTAGAGTAGGTATTTACTTTAGCTCATGTTCACCAAGGTAATTTATTTACCTTTATTGTATTTATCTTCACCCACCTATTTTTGTGGATATTTATTTTATCTTATTTAGATATTAGTGGGATATTATCTAGTTGTTAGGTATAGTTCTTTCCTTGATCTATGGTATTGACTAGATCCTTGATGTCTAGTTCTTTCCTAAATCTATGGTATTTACTAGTTATTTGATGACCAAATATTTCCTTGATTTATGGCTTGATCTATGACCTTGAATGGTTCTTATATTGTTATTCCTTACCTATATAAGCAAGGCTCGGTCTCATTGTATTTATTGAGTTCCATAATAATATATAATATTACTGCTCATTTGTTTGCAAAGGTTTTATTAAATTTATTCTGGCGAATTGTTTTTATCTTATTGATCGTGGTGTTTGATTAACATCTAAGTTATTAGCTTGGTATGATTTGGTTATCATTCCTTTTAGGTCTCCTCTTCCAGACTCATACAATGGATGTTCATTTACAAATAACTCTTCTTATCCCTACAAAATCGCTATACCACACATCTGACTCTTCCCTCTTTAACAACTATTCAATATTCTATTTCTCATCACTTTAACTATGGTTATTGATATTCAATTATAAACCAATATTCATTATCTCTCTTTTGCTATATCCCTTGGATAAACTTCTCTCTTTCTCGTCTCTACTCTTCTCTTTAGCAACTCACATTATACATGGTTTTTTTTTATATACAATGAAACACTTTCCATCTCTTCCTTGGCATGTCGTGCACTCTATCAAATTCATATGCATTGGAACAATCAAAAATACGTTACAAATTTGTTCTACTAAAAAAATGCCACATGTTCTAGAGTTATTCTCTCTATATTTGATATAAACTCTTTATTTTGTCTATTCCAAGACATGGAGAATGTTACCCACCTTTTCAACAAGACAAAAAATATTCAAATTCTAAATTTTGGATAGAGATATCTATCCATGTGGGTTTAAGGAGGTCATGGAGAACAAATTTTCATAGCATCACACAGTCCGCATAACTCTTCCTTTTATCCTTTTAAAACTTTAACTCTTGATCCTTTGTTAATTGGTTATGTCATATTATTAGGGCTTAAGAGGTAAAATGGAACTTGTTGCATGTAGGAAAGGATCACGTGAATCTTAATTTAATTGCATGATGATATCACCTTTGTGCATTAGATCATTTAGATCATGTAGGAAAGGATCACGTGACTCTTAATTTAATTGCATGATGATATCACCTTTGTGCATTAGATCATTTAGATCAATTGGGGTACACTTCGAACTTTGGGTCTCCATGAGTTACTTCATCTGATCCAGTCTCCACCTACGCTACACTGATCTTACTCCACTTCCTTCATAACAAGTGTTTTGGAGAACGAGATTCTTCCTAGAACATGTTTCAAAACCCTTAATTTCATCTGACTCACTAAATATCCACACTTAACTGTTTCTTCATGTTTTGGTTTAATGAGGATCATAGGGAACTAACCTTGGTGTGGAACTATTTCAATAGAGTCACCTAATCCCGAAACCTTCAAACTATCCATACAATACTATTTTAATTTATACTTAGGATTCAAACAAGATGTAACGAACTCTTTCCATAGGGGAACGGTTCTATATGAATCATATATTGCCCTAAAACATATCTTTGACATGTAAGTAACCAATTCTTTAGTGTTTCAGGTTGAATCAAATTGTGGGGAGATTATAACAAAAAATAACTATGCCATTGTAACTACTCAAGCCTAAAGCCTTGGCCCAACCCACAATTCATGGTTTCCTTCACACTTCAATCTAAATAAGAATTTAGGGAACACTTATTATCTTGGAACAATTCTTCAAAGAGCCTTTGAGACCGAAACACTAGCCTAAATCACATTGCAAAGGATTCTATGTTTTGCATCCTCTATAACCATGTAGGGAACATTATTTGTAAAAGAACTAGTTCCATCCACCTCCCATAAACCCAAAATACACTGAAATACTCTATATACTCAAAGTTTTCAAAAATATCAAAGGACATGAATTTTTTCTTTCTCCTTACAATCCTTGTGAATACACTTAAAACATGTTGAAAATGATTTTTGGACCTGTATATCACCTGAGTAATGTGTAATGACCTTTTTCAATTCCTCCAGAGGCCTCCTAACTCACCATTTAAGCTGATAGAGACCGAATACCATCCTGTAATCATTTTGAATTCATTCAAAATGCCCAAATACATTCCTTAGACTATTGCACACCACTAAGCCACTGAACCACCTAAAATCCAATAATGCAATCATCATGTAAATACCTAGAACCTCTTTGAAAGCTGACATTACCAATCAAACTTCACATTTCTCTTAAAGAGTCTTTCTTGAACTACTTCCTGAAGCCTATTACATACTTTTTAACACATGTTTCATGCATGATTTACCTTGAGAAGTTTGCACAGCACCTCCATAACACATTTTTCCATCAATGAATCTTGAAATCAATAAAAATACCAATGTAAATGACAAATGTCTAACATATATACCCCTCCCTAATCAACATTAACCACTATCCCCCACAAGCTAATTGTATTGACTTTCACAATCTCACTAACATTGACCAAGACCAAGAGGACCTCCTTTATGTCCTATCTAATCTAGGAACCATTCCTAAGCCCACAGTACCATCCCAAGTTCCAACCTCAAAGTTTGTGTCTTACGACACCCTGTGCCCCGCATCTCATTTCGCAACCTAACCTCACCACCTAAACCTTACACAATTATTATTAATTACCTTATAATTAATAAATCCACATCTCCAAACCTGCCACCTCATTTCGCCACCTCATCATGACCTAGCCCTAACCCTAAACTAACCTAATTAAGACCTATAACTTGGTCTACATCCACACCCATGACTAATTACTCCTCACCCGCACCAAAACCAACCTAATAATGACTTGACCAAGCCCACAACTAATCCCTCGAGAGAAAAGGAGGGAAAGTTGGCTATTTTACTAAAAATAGCCCACTTTGACTTAACCGACATCGGTTCCTACTCGACCACCGTCGGTTACGTAACCGCCATCGGTTCCCTGTAAATGACCTTCCCCAACCAAAAACAAGGGATCGGAATTCATTTGAAAGATCTGGAATTCACTTGGCAAGACAGAGACAAGTGAAGAAAAGAGAAGAGTTTGCAGAGAAGGACATCGAGCCCAAGACTGCAACTGAGTAACCAGAGCATAGTGACACTCATCCAAGCATTGGGAGAGAAGATAGCTCACTTTTGATTGTCAGATCATCCCACCTGAGCCTTGCCTTCGTCATCACAGTCCTTGGACCTGTATCTTCATCAGGAACTAGTAAGTAGTGTCTTGTACGTTTTTAAATACCATTTCTTGAACTTCTGATTCATAGTAATTATAAGCTCACTCCTAGATCTACTACCCGATAGCACCCTACATCTAACTTTCATTCCTCTACCCTTACATTGCCCCAAGAATAGCTCCCATACTCTCTGAGTCTTCTCCATCACCCTATTGCCTACCCCTAATCATTTACCAACCTTATAAACACCATAACCGCCTTACAGCCAACCTTCATTGAAAGCCCCTAAATCACTGCCCCTACCGATATCGGTTATCAGCAACCGGTACCGGTGTTATAACCGCAGTCGGTTATACAGTGACCGGCATCGGTCACTGTGACTCCAACCAAAACCAGCCTTTCCTCTATTGCTTTTTAACGAGGTAACTAAAGTGTAATTTCACAATAACTTCTTTGTTATCATTTGTGTTAATTCGTATTAAAAAGGGAACTGACCACCTTCGAAAGGAAGTCTAATATTTCCTGGGCCCAAGGCAGTTCCCTCATTTATTGTCTAACTAAAATCTGGTGGTCTTGTATTCTTACTTGCAGGTAGTCCTTCCCAGACAAAAAGGAGTTCTTCGCAATCGGTCTGATCTCTCTCTACGGTACGCGCACACCCTCCCAACACTCAACAGGTATTCCTCCTAGCCCTAACCTTTATCTGTTTCTCAAGAGAATGAAAGGATAGAAGCAACTCTATTCTAAGAACGGAAACATTCTGTGCGAAACATTTTGGCACGCCTGGTGGGACCCTTTCTCGGGTTTCTTTCTTTCTTGCTTGCTTTCATATAGGGAGCATACTTGCTATTTTCTTCTTCTAAATATTCACAAGATATTTTGTCATTTTGGTAAAAGAATTTGTCTTTCTTCCTCATCTTTGCATTAGTGAAAGTCATCTTCTTTGCTTCATCGAATATCATTTTCGATTTGGGTTTAAAACACGTGCATCACATGTTTGCTTGCTGTTTTTAATTCTAGTGAACGTAGATTAAGTAACAGGTCGTACACGTGGGGGTGATATCCACGGTATTGATGAGAAATTAATCTTACTTTCACTGCACAACACATACCAAATCACATCATAATCAACACAACAGCTCAAACATCCCCCCTTTTCCACGGTATTCCTCCGCCCGATTGAGGTAACCTTATAAGCCAAAACAAACTTGACATCTCCCTTAGGTCTTTTGTTTAGGATTGACATCATCTTGCGTCTAAGGCATAAGCCCACAATAATTAAAACTAATCCTAGGGTTAGTCTCTTGATTTGCTTGTGCATCTTGCTTGTTTTTAGTTCTGTTTCTCTGTCATACACTGTTTCAGTGATCACTTCAGAACAGTTTGGTGGGTATACTAAGCATTGTTAACCCCAAATCAGCAGCTTCTTACATCTTCTCTTTGCTTTCACAGTGACCGACACCGGTCCTATTCTACCGACATCGGTTAACTGACCGACACCGGCTACAGTCTGACCGACATCGGTTATCAGACTGATATCGGTTACTATCTTTCACAGTTCCTGACAAACCAGCAACCTACCAATTCCAACATTTTGTTGTTGTTTCTGTTCCTGATTGATTGAATCCTTGCTGTGTACTCTTTTCCATGGTTGTTATCACTCGGAAACAAGCCGCAGCCATGGTTTCACATGCCTGTTCCATGCCTTTGCCTGAATCACCCCCTTCACATCCTATGGGGAATCCTACGGACACCAGTGATGTTCCCAAGATCCCTGTAGGAGATAAGGACTTTGCCAAATTTTTGGATGCTAATCCTAGTGCCGTACAGTACTATTTGTCTCATACCCCTGACCGTACACCCGACGGTCAGCTTCTCGTTGGTATGCCCATTAGTATAGCTGCTCACTTAGCTCCTTCCCCACCTAATAACTCTGCCTTACCATCTTCATCCTTAGCCCCGTCTCCCAACTTAGTGGCTTCGGGGGTTCATACGGCACAGATTGGCTTTCCTTTGGTTAATCTAGGGCCCCACATATCACTACCGACTGCTCCTACCTCGTCTCTCTCGCAGACTGCCCCTTTCATAACTTGCTCTCTGCCACCTATCCACATGAGCTTTCCTTCTCAAGCTCCGCCCACCTTTTCATTTCCACAAACTTATCTGGTGACCTCAACATCTTATATAGGACACCCTTATTCGGTTGCCTCAACACATTCGTCATCAATACCTTATCAATATTTAACCCCACCTTTGTCTAGTAGTGGCTTTTATCCTCCTCCGTTTACAACAACGGCACCATCATCTAACCCAACCAATGATCTAATCAAACAGATGATGGACAAGATGCAAAATCTTGAGGCTTCTGTTTCAGGAAGCCGTAACACCCTGACATACGAGCAAGTTTGTCGGGAGCCTATTCATCCTTCTGTCCCCCTTCATTCATATCCTCCTCAATGGGAATTACCAAAATTCACTCGCTTTAATAGTAAGGAGGACCCTCAACAACACTTGCGATCATTTAGACATGCCTGCTACCTGATTGCCCATGACGATGCCTTACTACTCCGTACCTTCCCCATGTCCTTATCAGGACCCACCTTGGAGTGGTACAGTGCTTTAACCCAGCACTCAATCTTCTCCTTTAACCAATTAGCCCAATCTTTCTTGGATCATTTCTCCATCAATATTGCCAAGAAAGTATCCATCACCGACCTCTATGCCATCCGACAATTTGAAGATGAATCTATCACAGATTTCATTGGACGATGGCGGGGCCTCATCAACCAACTTACTTATGCCTTACCTCAGGCCGAACTCATCGAACTCTTTACGTGGGCCTGCGCTAAGCACATTTCTCCCACCCTCCAAATTCAAACTTTCTGCACCTTTGATGAGGCCTTTACTATGGCTCGGAAACTAGAAATTCGAGCCTTAGAGGAGGAGAAATTGAGGTTGCGCAACAAAAACCCCAATTTCTGAACCCAAGACTCCACCAACAAACCCAACACCACCAATTCTCATGCATCGACTGCTTCGAAATCAAAAGGAGCTGTACACGCGGTGATGGTCAAATCCCAAGCACCGTCTAGTACCCCGCCAAAAACCACCTATAAGTATAAAGCCGAGCCCATCAATTACACTCCCTTGGGAGAAACTTATGGTGTGATCTTGGAAAAATTGCTCAAAGCAGGAGCTATCACCTTGCCTCCTGTTAAACCTCACTCCGGGTTTGATTCCACCCGTGCTATACCTTCTTGGTACAAAGAAAATGACTTCTGTAACTTCCACCGCGTGAAGGGACACAGTCACGAAAACTGCAAGATGTTGAAAAACATAGTGCAGGAAATGGTTGATGCAGGGGATATAACCCTCGATAATCCTAATGCCCCTGCTAACCGAAATTTGAAAATCTTCAACAAACCATTCCCAAACCACTCATCTAACAGTAACATAAACCAAGATATCTTAGCCGAGGAGAGTGTTCATGAAATCCATGCAGTTTTTGACTCCCAACCAAAAGCTTCTATCAAGGAAATTCTGAATCAAGCCTCGTCACTAACGCAGGGATCCTGCACCCACTTCACCACCATCAAGACAAGATGATAACCTTGCCATTCCTTTACCCATAAAGGAATTAACCGCCCAGAGTTCTCTTCTCATGAATGAGTCTTCTTACACCACATCCCTGCAAGATTGTGAGCGGATGTTATCTAACTTATCTATTTCCCAAACATCTCCTTCCGTCACTCTTGCTGTAAAAGAAGAAGGCTCGCCACTGTTTCTGTCATCCTTAGAAGAGAAACCTCTCGAACCGACATCACCAAATTCTTTAATCATGATGGATCCCTTCAAACATGCTCTCCTACCTATTAGTTCTTCATCGCCTAAATCTTTTCAGCGACCGATTGACCTCTTAACACCCATTGATACAGTGCCTCATTTACCCCCTGTATCACACCCACAGTGGACTGGAATCACAACCCACCTCTCTTCCATACAACAGTTCTTCTTCACACGTGAAGATTGTCATCCCTTAGAAGATAGACGAGTCCTATGGGAGCGTTTGAGTACACCATGCTCTACTCAAATGCAGATGACCGATCCAGACACCTCTATCATATACCCGAAGTGTTTACAAAAGCTCAAAATGCCTATGTCCTCATCTTCACCCCTCTCATCTCTACCGAATACCTCATCCACCTCTATTAACCTAACCAAACCTTCCCCTACGCTTGGGACTTCACCAATACCTAGCCTAACACACCCACCTAAATGGTTAGATTTATCCAAAAATAAAGCCGTCCATCCACCTAGGAGACAAACCCAATCCCCTCAAGTCCAATCTATGCCTCTGTCACAACTAAAACCCTCGCCGTCACACCTACCTTCTATATTGGGACCTCACCCCTCCACCTTGCATCAATACATCATACCTCCTGTGTTTTCTTTAAAACGACCTGCACCTTCTGCACCCATACAGAGATCCATGGGTGTATCAACACCGTCACCCCAAGTATCCTGTCCACCTATCAACCCTAAACAAACTCCATCATCAAAGGATTTGTTTGCTGTCACTCCTCTTTCTCCGTGGTTGTTTCCTGCCACCACGTCATCTGTGGCCTCCTTATCTAACCAGCTAAACATGACTTCTGCGCCGAAGAAGCCACGTTTAGTTAAATCCAATTATCAAAACCCCTTGTATAAACCACCACCCGTACGAACCAACCATACCCAACCATTACCAAAACCCACCCAATCAATAGCCTCATCTTCCTCTGACTTTGACCCACTCAAAGGATCTTACGCCAAGATCCTTGATATGTTGGTGGAGAATGCGACCATTTCCCTACCCCCACTTAGACCCTATGATTCATCTAAACCTCGACCTATAGGTTATGACGAGTCTAAAATCTGTGCTTACCACCACACACCAGGACATGATGTAGAGGGATGCAAAGCTTTGAAAGCCATCCTTCGTCAGTCACCTCTCTCGGATAGAAAGGTTAAGAAGGACAACTTACGAAGGGAGAAACCTTTAGCTTCAATCCCCTCTCCTATACCACCTGTCCCCACCTCACCAAGATCTATCATTATTGCAACCCCACCTCTCGAAAACAATGACTTATCCCTGCCATCTTCCTCCTCTCGTGTTCACGAGATCAACATGATTAGTATTGCTACTCGAGGGTAGAAAAACAATGGGAAAGCTAAAGAAAGCACACCTGCGGCCTCTCTTTCTCCATCGCCATCCCGATCGCACCACCACCTAAAGTGGTTATTCATGGACCTACCTACCCGTCTCTGATGGAGTTTCCCACCGTACCATGATCAAACAGCTTCACCAATCACCTGTAAAAATGACACTGTATGATCTCATTCAAACCTCTGAATCTCATCGACAAGCTCTCATTGAGATCCTCCAAGGGATAGAGGTCCTACCTAACGAAACCTTGCCCGTTGCCTCCATCTTAACACCCAACCACGTTGCTTCTCTCACCAAACAATCTACCACTTCTGTCCCTGTACAGCAAGCCGCTGCTGTCAGTTTCTCCGAAGACGAAATTGTCGACTTTGGTGCAGAAGATCCTGACCCCGCTCTTTTCATCTCGGCTTACGTCTGGGACATCCGAGTACGTCGTGTTATGATTGATGGGGGTGCTAGCCTAAACATCATCTCTTCCAAAGCCTTCCAACAAATGAATATCCCTTCTAGCTGCATGTGTGCCAACCCCACCATGTTGCGTTCATTTAATGATGCTATTACTTCTACTTTAGGCACCGTGATCCTTAACATTCGTGTAGGGCCACGTACCTTACCCAAACTCTTCTATGTCCTTGAGGGAGAATTCCAATACAACATGTTGTTAGGCCGCCCTTGGATCCGGGCTATGGGATGCGTTCCCTCCACCTTACATAGATGCATAAAATTTGAGTATGAGGGGAAGTCCTACACCGTAAAAGCTGACGCTCCCCCCTTCAAAACCTGCAATATGTTATATCGCCCTAATGATGTGCTTGTACCAGTCAAGGCACCCATTCATCCAACCCAACCATCTACTTCGACCACACCTCAACCATCCACCTCAACCGCACCTACACCTTCAACCAATGAAACCGCCGCCGCAAATACCACTTCCTTCCCAGCGGACAACATCCCAACCTCAGATCCCTTGGTAGATGTTTTTCAATGCCTTACGCTGGGGGAGTATCACCTATATAACGTTAGCACTTTCCATACCCCACAGGAGTATGGACAGTTACATGCGCATCCTACCTACGACCGTCGTGTGGGGGAAGTAATCTCCTATGGACCACCTAATTGCCGTACCAACCTAACGTATGGGGGTGTCGACGCATCCTCTGTCACCCCTGAACCTCCCCTTGGTGTGGTTCCCTTCCAATCTGATTTTCAATATCTAACTAATCGTCATTTCGCCCTCACCTTCCTGACGTGCTGTGCTTGGAAGGGCTTCGGTTTCGGTCTTTATGAACAAGGCCGACATACGATCATTCCCGTGACTACACGCAAACACAAAGATCATCGTGGTCTTGGATTCTCTAAACCACCTACACGAAGAAACCACATATCCGTTGTATCCAGGAAGACGATGAAGTCACCCTTTCTGAACCATCATCACCCATTTTGCCATCGTCACCCACAGAGTCGATAGACCCGGAATCTATCCCTCCTAACTTTTTTTTTCATAAACGCTATCTTCCTGGGTCCTCTCACTTATCAACGTGATAATGAAGACCCATCTTCTTTTCCCCTTCTATATCCAGACATGATTGAAGAAGACTCACCTTCAATTAATGTTGTTGAGTGCCAGGATGACGACTCCATCCTCACTTATCTTGGTGCGGACGACTCTTATATTCAACGTGCCTTACCATCTGAAACTCAAACCATGTTGAATGAGTCGACTATAGAAATCAACATCCACACAGAGGACGATCCTCACATTGTGAAGATCAGACAATCTCTTAACGCATCAGAACAAACTGCCTTCACTACCTTCCTCCGTGCCCGCAACCAAGCTTTCGCTTGGTCCTACGCTGACATGCCAGGAATTGATCCTGACATTGCTGTCCATAACATTACTCTGAAACCTGACTCCAAACCAGTTAAACAGAAACTGAGAAAAATGCATCCACGCATTGCCCTCTTGGTCAAAGAAGAGCTTCAACGACTCCTTTCTGTTTCCTTCATCTTACCTATTGACTATCCTCAATGGATTTCTAACATCGTACCTGTTCACTAAAGCAATGGGGGGACTTCGGATATGTATGGATTTCCGGGACCTTAACCTCGCTTGCCCAAAAGATGACTTCCCCCTACCAAGTATTGATCAACTTGTTGATCTCACTGCGGGCCATGAGATGCTTTCTCTCATGGATGGCTTCTCGGGATACAATCAAATTTTGGTAGCCCCGGCCGATCAACATAAAACCACCTTCATAACTCCTTGGGGAACCTTCTACTATCGTGTCATGCCGTTTGGCCTTAAGAATGCTGGTGCAACCTATCAGCGGGCTATGACTTACATTTTTCATGACATTATGCACACTATCCTTGAGGATTATGTCGATGATCTTCTTGGAAAATCTAAACATCGCAGTGAACATCTCGATGTTTTAACCATTATTTTCGATCGCCTGTTACAATACTGTGTTCGTCTTCAACCAAAGAAATGTGTCTTTGGTGTCCTTTCGGGAAAACTCCTTGGTTTTATTGTCTCTTTGCGTGGCATCGAGGTCGATCCAGCTAAAGTCAAAGCTATCCTAGAAATGCCCCCACCCACTAACCTCAAACAATTACGTAGTTTGCAGGGAAAACTCCAATCTATCCGGCATTTCATTTCACAACTCTCGGATCGATGTCAACCTTTTCATCATCTCCTTAAAAAGGACATTGTCTTTCAATGGAGCGACGAGTGCCACCAGGCCTTTGAGGCTCTTAAAGCCTATCTCTTGCAGCCACCCGTGCTTATCCCACCTCAGGACGATCGCCCTTTCTACCTTTACCTTTCTGCCACTGACCATGTTGTAGGAGCCATGCTCGCACATCGTGACTCCGAGCATCGAGAACAAGCCGTTTATTACATAAGTTCGTACTCTTGTGGATTACGAGACTAGGTATACACATGTAGAAAAGTTGTGCCTAGCCCTATCGTTCGTGGCAACCAAACTCCGACATTACCTCCTGAATCACAAAACTTTTGTCATCACCAACGCAGACCCCATCCATTATATGTACGCCAAACCTCATCTAAACCAATGCATCGCCTGATGGCTTATGCTCCTCGCCGACCTTGACCTTGAGTTTGTACACCAGAAATCAGTCAAAGGACAAACTATCGCAGACCAACTCACGGAAGCCCCTTTACCTGGGGAACAATTTACCAATTTTACTTTCCCTGACGAACTCATCGCAACTCTTTCACTCAGTGAGGAGTCGTATCCAATGACCCTCTTCTTTGATGGATCCAAATTCCAGCGTGGTGGAGGGGCCAGCGTTGTTCTCATTCCTCTAGATGCTGAACCTATGCCTCTTTCATTCCGGCTCGATTTCCCCTGCACTAATAATACAGTGGAATACGAGGCCCTTGTTTTGGGTCTCCAGGTTGCGTTACACTTAGGTGTAAAGTCTATTAACATTTTCGGTGACTCTCAACTGGTAGTCAATCAAGTTATAGGCATCTACCAATGTAAAAATGAGGAACTTCAAAAGTACAAACATTACGTGGACTCACTTTTGACCTTATTTACTCATTATTCTATCCAAACCATTCCCCGCTCAACTAATAAATTTGCGGATACTATGGCTTGCTTGGCCTCACAAATTCCCACCTCACCAACTGACTCTGACATATTTGTCTTGGTCCAACAACTCTTTGCCCCATCTTACTCAGTCCCGGATGTTTGTATGGTAAATAATGTGTCTGCTAATTCACAGGATACCTGGTATCACCAATTTCACGACTACCTTACAACCTCTGTTCTCCCACCTGACCTTACTAGTAATGGCAAACGTGCTTTTCTTAAAAGTGTTTCTCGTTATGTCATCATGGGGGGACTCCTCTATAAACGTGGCTTTGATGGCATCCTCCTTCGATGTCTAACCGGTGCGGAGGTCACCTATACCATCCAACAAGTCCATGACGGAATTTGTGGTGGACATTTTAGTGGCCTTGCCGTGGCTAAACGGATCCTTCGCCTAGGCTATTATTGGCCTACTCTTAATAACGACTGCTACGAATATGTTAAGTGTTGTGTTATGTGTCAACAACATGCCAACCTTCAACATACTCCTAGCCATCCGCTACAGGTCGCACGAGATCTTTGGCCTTTCTCACAATGGGGTTTAGACCTTATTGGTGAGATTCACCCACCCTCTTCGCAACGTCACCGTTGGATAATCACAGCAACCGAATATTACACTAAATGGGTGGAGGCCATTCCACTCATTTCAACCAAAAAAGAAAAAATCGTAGAATTCATTAACCATCACATTATCTGTCGTTTTGGTGTTCCTCATCGCCTGATAACAGATAATGGAAAATATTTCAAAAATAAGTTGTTACAAGACCTTTGTGACAACTTTGGTATCAAACTTAGTTTCTCATCACCTTACTATCCACAAGAAAATGGTCAAGCCGAATCTTCTAACAAAACCCTGACCAAAATTCTCATGAAAGTCGTTAACGATTCTGGAAGCAATTGGCCTGATCACATCCCCTTTGCCCTTTGGGCTTATCGTACCAGCATTTGTACCTCCACTAATGCCACACCATTTTCTTTGGTATATGGTACCGAGGCTGTCTTGCCTCTCGAAATACAAATACCCTCCCTAAGAATATCTCTCCAGGATATTCTCACCAATGATGATTTCCACCAAGAGCGGTTAGCCCAATTGGAGCTTCTTGACGAACGTCGTCTTACAGCTCTTGACCACCTTCAAATCTATCAAAAGCACATCAAGCGTGCTTATGATAAGTGACTTCATGAGCGTACCTTTAAGGTTGGTGATCTTGTCCTCAAAGAGAATCAACATGTAACCAAACTAGAAAAGAGCAAACGTGGAAAATTTGCTCCAAATTGGATTGGGCCTTACATTATCACTCACACTTATGGATCAGGCACTTACCGTTTAGCTTCACTCAATGGTAAACCTGAGCCTGAACCCCTTAATGCCTTGCATCTCCGACCATTCTACTGTTGAATTTAGTGTTATATCACTTCTTATCTACCTTGCACTCATCCCTTGAGCTCATTTACCACCTCATACACCTTGTTTCATGCATCTCAAAATAGAATCACGCTCACATGGTTTGGTTATCATCTCCTCTTAAAGATGCCTTCCCCTTTTTAGTCTGGTCCATGACTTAAAAGTATCAAAATAACACGTTCTCAATTATACAATTATGGGATATTCTTGAGTCAAACTTCCTACAAAACTAGATGCTTCATGCCAAACGGACATCTAGACCTCCAAGTTATACATAGACTGCTCCCTCGAAGGACAGCTATGTGCAAAGCCACATCTGCTATTATAAATAGACTGCTCCCCCGAAGGACAGCTATACACAAAAGCCACATCTGCTACTATAAATAGACTGCTCCCTTGAAGGACAGCTATACAAAGTCAGCCTCTATCAGAAGCTTCTCGCATTGATCAGCTTCGTGAAGAGCTCAAGAACAACAACATGCATATCCCATATAGACTTCCCGCATCGATCAGTCTATATTCAGAAAAAAATAAAAGTAGTATTCCAAAGCACTTTTGAGTCATGGACTTGTCTATTCAGGTTTGGTTCTCTTTCGTCAGCATAATCACCTTATAACAAGTTCTCTGCACCCCAGCTATACCATCCACCTCATCTCACCATTCTTCAAAACCACAAAACTCAAGGGACGTGACGTATATCCGATATATTGTGATTATACAACTCTTTTCACCTATCGACTTCTCACCTATGCAAGGTACCTAGGGATTCAAGTTCATCCTCCGATAATACGTGGTTTGTTTAGCTCTTTCCAACTATGGGACACTTTTCCCTCTTTTACCCGAATCTAGGATTATGTGTTGACCTTAATCAGGACACGGTTCCCTAATACTTGGGTAAGCTAACCTTCGCTTCACCTATACCTACACTCATACCGCCAATACCTTACCAACACCAACAACATTACCCTACCAATATCAATATTTTTACCAACCAACAAATTGCCTAACCACAACCAAATTTCCTGAATTCACCTCTCCCTGGTCCTAAGGGAGAACTACATCGGTCTGAGGCCCCTCCTTGCTTTGTGCAATGGGCTATGTAGGCAGCACTTAGGAGACATGGGGTCTCCCAAGGTTAGCTCGACCATCCCCTACCATAACCTATCATGTGTTGTAAATATAAATATTTTTGTGTATTTCTATTTGATAACATTCATCTTTATCCTTTTTCAAAACAAACATTCAAAACACAACCATTCTTATTATTATCATAACTCAAATCAACATACATATTCAGTTTTATTTAGATGTTAAACAAATACATCTTCTCTATCATCGACGTGCAGGTCGGCATCCTTATTTATTCTTCTACCCCTATGAAATTCACTTAGACCCTTGCGCCTCATCCCGAACTAGGTGATGATTGTGATCGTCGACGCCGCTCGCCTGGCCTCTCCATCCTCAAAGGTGCCACTGCTATTGGTTCCTCCCACTGATCTACCAATCTCTCCTGTAACATATGAATATGCCCTCTCGCGTGGAGGAATCTCGCCTCTAGCCTCTCCACTCATGACTCCGCAACCGCTAACAATCCCGTTGTCTCATTCACCTACGTTTGAAGCTGGTGAACTAAACCCTGCAGGTGATCTCTCTCCACTGTAATCACAGCTATGTCAGGATGATCGGCCCTCTCACGTGAACCTCGCAGCTCTGCTACCCACCATAATCTATAAGCCTCTGTCGCTCCTGCATCCATTACCCTGTGATCGGCTGCTATCTCTTCTGGTCCTTCTGGAGGTGTCAGCTGGGGAGGCGAGAATGATGTCTCAGTGTCGATCCTCATGTATGGTCTATAAGCCATGGGTATATCCTGAAAAAATCCAAATTGTCACTGCACGCAATCTAGAGGAATCCTCTCGTACTCACCTGGCATGTGCCCCATGATCCACCTTAATCACTCTACACCCCTCAAATCCTCATCTATGTTCTCTATCACCATATAGTTCCTGTAAGGCCTCCAACTGATATCTACAATTGCCACCATTTCCCACACCTACCTATAATACTCGACGTCATCTGTCACGGCCTGGGATCTCACCTCTTACTCTGTCTGGACCCATCGCCTGAATCCCAACCTCTGTACTCTTGTCTCTCCTGACTGGATGGGTTGGCCTATTGGTCGCACACAAACAATGTGCTCATAGGCCCAACAATGTAATAAGTATGCACAATCTAGTGTAGTCCTATGATCTCACTTGCAGGCCCATAAACCCCTGTATAGCTCCACCAGATATGCGGGTGCCCATGTGAAATTCACGCTCCTTTCTATCATTTCCCAAATAATACACATCAATGCTTTTGGAAATCTTCCTCCATCTACCCTCGGTAATGCATAATACCCCACCGCTATCATTAATACCACTACCAACCTTGATGCCTCAAGGTGTACTACAAACATTATACCATAAGTGAATGTCAAACCTCGCTGTGTCAAATCTCGTACAACTGGACCAAATACTGCTGTTATCGCTCCCCGCACCATGCTAGGCCCTACATGATATACTAGTCTTCATGTAATTGGGAGCCTCAAAATTTGAAACACATCTTCCAACGTCACTGTCATCTCCCCTGTTGGCAGATAGAAGGTATTCTTTTCTGGATTCCATCTCTCAATCAACGCCTGCAACATAACATGATTGCATGTGATTCGTGAATAATAGCCGATTCCACTTAACCCCACATGGTTTATCAATGCCCACTCAGCTGGTGTTACATCTGCTCGGACTCGTGACAACAAAGCTGACACCCTATCATTCATCCGCAATCCTACCTCTACCTGCATACATCAAATCAACAAACAACAAATCAATAAATAACATCTCTAGGTGTTTTTTAACACAATATGGAATTTTACACAGTAACCAGTATTGGTTATATCTAACCGATAACGATTACTAACCGATACCGGTCAATGTTACTTCTAAACCACCCTTCTCAACAACACTATATATGATAGCTTTTTCACTTGTTTAATCCTCTCTATGCCTACGAACATATGTCAAACACTTGATTGCCTATCCTACAACACTCACCCCACCCCAAACTCTTGCATAATCACCTTTATGCCCATTTACCTTACCACATTATATTTTTAACCGTGCAAAATCTAATTCTAACAAAAAAAAAAAAACAAATTATACCTCCAGGAATCCAACAGTTTGAGATGGAACCTGTCTTCTTTCTCCTCTCTGCCCACTGGATGCTTCTCTTTGTTCAGCCATTTTCACCACCCTCTGCAATATAACTAGTCTTTCTGTCTTCTTAATCTCAGCCCACAATCACTTTACCTATCTCTTTCCTCCTTATCACTCAATTCTCCCATGCAGTTACCTGTATAAGTCATCAACAATGTCGCATTCTCGTATTTAACTTGTTGCATGATAAAACACATGATCTATATACATTAAATTTCATCAACATCATCTATATACATTAAATTTCAATACCATCGACAAAACACATGAGACATTCTAATATATGTATCAAATCAAAAAAAATTTACACACCATGTGAATCAAACTCATCTATATATATCATTAGCAACTCAATGTCAAAATATACAAACTGCCCTGTATGGGGCCTCTGTGATCTAAAAATACAAAACCGGCACGCAGGCCACTGTCTCTGTCAAAATGTCGACTCGGCTCGCATGCCAGTCTCTCATGTCAACAATATACTTGGCTCACAGGCCGGTATCAACTATACAAAATGTACTCGGCTCATAGGCCGGTATATACAACAAACATGAATAAATAAATCCTATGTGGGCACGCAGGCCTCTATATACATACTTGATTCGCAGACCGGTGTCTATATCCAATAACAAAAACCCATATCCGCTCCTAGGATGTCTCAGCTCTCTCCACCACCCTCGGCCCGTCCCCCTGCTGGTCTCTGTGTTGGCTCTTGCCTCCTCCCTATAACCAACCCACCAGCTATAGCTGCAGCCCCCTGTGATCTCTGACTCTGAGACGTCTTAGCTCTGTGCACAGAATATGGCTGATAGTCCGCCCCAGTTCCATCTAGCATGTCCTGATAATATCGGGCCTCCGCTCTCGCCTTCATATAGCGGGCCCGTGCTACCATGGTTCATGGGGCTAGTCCCCTGACTGCTAATAGAAGTGGCCCCTACCCTGCCGGTACACCCTGTGCCTGTGGCAGTGCCTGTACCTGCACCTGTGCCTGAGGTAGTGCCTGTGCCTGTGCCGGTGCCTGTGGCTGTACTGGTGCCTGCAGCTATACCTAAGCCTATACATATTCCTGGGCTAACTGCCCCTGTAGCACCTCAATCTGTGCCTGTGCCAGCAATAAGCTGCCCCTGTAATAACTGCACTTGGCCCAAGATAAGGTCCCTCTCCACTATCAAAGTCACCAAATTCTGGCTGTGCGGGCTATGCTCTCATGGCTACTCTCTTCCTTGCCCACCAAACCAAAAAGGCACCTGTCACACCAGCATCGTCCACTGTATCATCCACCGGTCTCTCTGCGACCCAGACTGGGTCCAATGGATGCGGAGCAGGCAGGGGTTCCTTTACATCCTCCCTCTAGTACTGTGGGAGGGGAGGTGGCTCATCCTGTCGTAAGCCCAACTGACGTCGTACCCTCTCTAGGGGTATCCACTCATACTCCCTGGGTCTCCGTCCAGCTATCCAGAAGATGTACTGGATCCAGCGCAGCTGTGCTCGGGCTCCTCCTCAGGGCTGATGGCCTCTGTAGGGCCTCCATATAATATCAAGTGCGGTCAAGCCCTCTAACATATGACAATAGTATGCCACATCTCATCCTATGTGATCACTGCTCGTGGCTGGCCCACGACCCCCAACCACCTCTGAAATCCATATCTGTAAACTACCTGTGGCCCTGGCTGCTGGGGCAACCCTACTGGTCGTATACAGATGATATGCTCGTAGGCCCAGCAGTGTAACAAAAATGTCGAACATATACCAAATCACCTCATATGGCGATAACCCCAGAGCTCTCTGTATAGCTACACCAGATATACTGGTGCCCAGGCATAGCATAGGTATGCTCCTCCACCATCTCATGCAAAACTCCCATCAAAGCCCATGGGAAGCGGCCTCCCTCTGAGTTAGGGAGGGCGAAGCAGGTGATACCAATCATCATCAACACGGCAAGCCGTGTCTCCTGTCGGTGTGCGCGATACATATCGCCGTAGGCAATATTCGCGCTGTGATATGTAATCAATGGGGCTGCATCCCCGAATACCTGCAGGATGCTGTCCATCGCTGTCTCCGCATCCACCTGGAACACTACCTCACCTATGATCGGCAGTCTCAGGATGCGATACACATCCTCTAATGTAATAGTCATCTCTCCAGTAGGGAGATGGAAGACATTGGTTACCGGATCCCATCTCTCGATGAGGGCAACCATCAGGCTGTGGTCCCTATCCACAACCCTATACCTCTGGACTCCGTCGAGTCCAACCTCTCGCATGATGGCCCACTATGCTGCAGTCACATGTGGCCTACATCCGCCCCAATAGAGGTGGCATCTGATCCCGCATCGTCAGCTGCTGGCGTGCCTGCAAACACAACCCACTCCATCAGGCCTACCTTTTACAAAAACAACTACCTTAACCCTCTATACCCACTTACCCACCCAACCACAACCCGACTCTATAACACACATCTACACCCACCTATCTTACCCTATACATCTACGATATCCCCTTTACTTATCTCACACCCTACCAACCACCCCGATCTACTCTAGCCATCTAACTATACCCCCTGCTCAATTTAACACCTCCTACTTCATACACAACACATAATCTATCCTACCCGAACCAGCCCCCAACAACCCCATTCCCCCCACCCCCATCACCTTTCCTATCAACTCTACCTCCTCCCCCTTCACTCCCCCCCAAAAAAACAAAACTCTAACAACAAACAAAAACCACAAATTTCACAAACCTAACTCCTACCCATGATGACTGGTACCAGTCACCTCTCGACCCGCCATCGGTCCCCTAAGCACATTGTATGTACCAATGCCAGGTCGACATATGACCGACGCCGGTCTATAAACAAAGCAATTTATACAAACTATTCTGTGACTGATGTCAGTCGCCTAGTGACCGACATCGGTCATTTTCCAATTCCCAGGGCCGAACCCAAAATGGCCTGCAAAACCTATTTTTACCTATTTTTACCCATTTTACCTACAAGAAATACCTAAAAATTTACCCACCCTGCCGTTTTGGTGTACCTAACATACGTACCTATTCCATTTTACAATTTACCTTCATTTATTCATTATTTTCTTAAATTTTGGATTCCTACCCCAAAACCCACATTCTAAGTTAAATTGATTAACTTCACATAAGTAGGGGTTTAGAGCCTACCGGTACAACTACACGTCATTGTGGTGGGATAGGTGGAAGTGGTCTAGCTCCTCCAGCACCTTCTGCTCCTCCGGGTTGTGCCATGGATCCAAATCTCCTCAGCAGGATCCTCAACCAATCAAACTCTGCCTCCTGATCGCTGGGGTCTACCAATCACTCACTCCTCCACTCAACTAATGCCAACTCAGCCCAAAAAATCAACAAAATCAATTCAAAACTCAGACAAGCCGTATTGGTACTGAAATTGACAATGTGAAAATGACACTCCGTATTTTTCTTTTTCTAGGTTTTGACCTATAACCGATATCGGTTATAGCGTGCCCTAAAACACCGATATCGGTTATCTAACTAATACTGGTCATAACTAACCGATATCGGTTGCATGCCTACTTTACCAAAATTTCTGCCCCTTATCCACCAATCTCCCTTTCTCACCACATCGCCTACCCATACCTTTGCTAAATAGCTTTGTTTTGACTTCATTGGACCAACTCACGGCCGCAACCAACCAATTAGCCTGACCCAAGGCTGCACCCAACCAATTGGCCCGACCCAAGGCCACAACCAACCAATTGGCCCAACCCAAGGCCGCAACCAACCCAATTGGCCCGACCCCAAGGCCACAACCAACCAATTAGGCCCAAGCTAAGGCCACAACCAACCAATTGTTTCACGACAGAATGTTTTTGTTCTTACCAACCAGAGTTAGGCTTCTATCATTTCAATTCTCTTGACAAACAGATAAAGGTTAGGCCCGACCCTAGGCCGGACCCAACTGTTGAGTGTTGGGACCCAAGTGCGCGTACCGTAGAGAGAGATCAGGACCGATTGTGAAGAACTCCTCACTTGTCTGGGAATCGGACTACCTGTTACCCAAGAATGCAAGACCACCAGATTATAGTACCTAGACAATAAATGACCCGGAACTTATGCCTTGGGGCCCAGGAAATCATGTAGACTTCGTGTTCGAAGGTGGTCAGTTCCCCTTTTCGTACGAATTAACTAGCAAATGATAACAAAGAAGTTACTTGGGAAATTATGATTTAGTTACCTCATTAAAAAGTAATAGACCGAAAGGCGTGACATTTGGTTTGAGTCACAGTGACCGATGCCGGTCACTGCATAACCGACTGCGGTTATAACACCAGTATCCGGTGGCTGATAACCGTTATATCCGGTAGGGGCAATGACTTCCTAGGGGCTTTCAATGACCAGGATTGGCTGTAACCCTGGTTATGGTGTTTATAAGGTTGATAAATGATCAGGGGTAGGCAATAGGGTGATGGAAAAGACTCAGAGAGTGTGGTGAGTTTGTTCTTCAGGGCAATGTACCCTGGTCATACTAATGACAGGTTCAGACGTGCAGGGTGCTATCCGGGTAGTATACCCTAGGAGTGAGCTTATAATTATCTCATGACCATTCAGAAGTTCTAGAAATGGTATCCCTAAGATTTCACATACAAGACACTCAATCTGTGACTAGATTCCTGATGAAGATTACCTAGGTACCCTTAACGGGAGTAACCACTTGTGATGATTGTCAGTGCAAGGCTTCAGGTGGGATGATACATGACAATCAAAAGTGAGCTAATCTTCTCTCGCAATGCTTGGATGAGTGTCGTTGTGACACTCTGGTTAGTCCCGTATGCAGTCATTGGGCTCGATGTCCTAACTCTGCACCACTCTAAACTCTTTTCTTCACTTGTCTCTGCTCTGCCAAGTGAATTCCGGATAATTAATCAAATCCACATCTCCAAACCTGCCACCCTCATTTGGCCTGACCTCATCATGGCCTAGCAACCTAACCCTAATTAGGCTTGACGTAATTCCGCAACCTATACCATTTGGCCCGACCCAAGGCCACACCCCATGACCAATCAGGCCTCAACCCCACAGGCCACACCCAACCTAATCATGGCCCGACCCAAGGCCGCACCAATTAAGTACCCTCGGGAGAAAAGAACCGTAAACTTGGCGATTTTATCCACCCATCATGTAGCCCTTTTTGACTTCAATCGAGCTCACCTGTTCGTGTTCCTAGCATCGATTACCGATGCTTGAATTGATCAGTGGACCAACTTTTCCTAGTTCCGAGACTGTAAATGACCTTATCTCAACCAAACCAACCATTTGGTACTATCGAACATGCCTAAACATTCCTGTACCTTACCCATTATATCCCCTGGAGCTACTTCCTATGCCTTGGATAACAGGATTATATCACCCTTGTTTAGATAAACTAGAAGACCTTTGCCTATGAATTGACATGGTTTGCTCTTCAAGACTGCAACTGAGTAACCTTGAGCATAGCGACACTCATCCTAGCATTGGGAGAGACGATAACGTCTACTTCCTTGAAATTACCCCACCATCTTCCCATCATCTCAACACCATTCACCCTTCATAATCACAACCCTATGGACCTGTATCTTCACGTCAGCCTCAATCTAGTGAGTAGTGTCTTGTAGGGGGATTACCTATACCCTTAACTGGGGCAACTTCTGACTTCTTATTAATTATAAGTTCACTGCCTAGCTTTACAACCTGATAGCTACACGACAACTAAGGGGCTAATCCTAGACACCTTAAATTTGTGTCTTACGAAACCCTGTGCTCCGCATACTCATTTCGCAACCTAACCTCCACCACCCTATTGCCTTACCACTAATTATTTATTAATTACCTTATAATTACCATAAATCCACATCTCCAAACCTGCCACCCTCATTTTGCCAGCCCTCATAAATGACCTAGCCCCTAACCCTAAACTAATCTAATTATCAGCAACCTATAACCTTGTGTCTACATCCATACCCATGAGTTATACAGTGACTCGACATCGGTCACTGTGACTCAAAACCAACCTAATAATGACTTGACCAAGCCCATTTCTAATCCCTCAGGACGAAAAGGTAGGGAAAGTTGGTTATTTTACTAAAAATAGCCCACTTTGTTATCATTAACCGTTACATTTGTATTAAAAAGGGAACTCGACCACCGTCGGTTACGTAAGTCTACCATCGGTTCCCTGGGCCCAATGACAGTCCCCCCAACCAAACACAAAAGATCCAAATTCATAGTGAAAGATCTGGAATTCTTCCTTGGCAAGACAGTAGACAAGTCCCAGACAAAGAGAAGAGTTCTTCGCAGATCGGACATCGAGCCCAAGACTGCAACTGAGTAACTAGAGCACAGTGACACTCATCCAAGCATTGGGAGAGAAGATGGATTCACTTTTGATTGTCAGATCATCCCACCTTGAGCCTTGCCTTTGTCATCACAGAATCCTTGGACCTGTAAGCAACTCTATTCTAGGAATTAGTAAGTAGTGTCTTGTACGTTTTTAAATACCATTTCTTGAACTTCTTATTCATAGTAATTATAAGCTCACTCCTAGATCTACTACCCGATAGCACCCTACATCTAACTTTCATTCCCTCTACCCTTACATTGCCCCAAGAACAGCTCCCATACTCTCTGAGTCTTCTCCTTCATCCTTATTGCCTACCCCTAATCATTTACCAACCTTATAAACACCATAACCTCCTTATAGCCAACCTTCATTGAAATCCCCTAAATCATTGCCCCTACCGATATTTGTTATCAGCAACCGGTACCGGTTATACATTGACCGGCATCGGTCACTGTGACTCAAACCAAAACTAGCCTTTCGTCAATTGCTTTTTAATGAGGTAACTAAATCGTAATTTCGCAATAACTTCTTTGTTATCATTTGTGTTAATTCATATTAAAAGGGGAACTGACCACCTTCAAAAGGAAGTCTAATATTTCCTGGACCCAAGACAGTTCCCTCATTTATTGTCTAATTATAATCTGGTGGTCTTGTATTCTTACTTGTAGGTAGTCCTTCCCAAACAAAAAGGAGTTCTTCGCAATCGATCTAATCTCTCTCTACGGTACGCGTACACCCTCCCAACATTCAACAGGTATTCCTCATAGCCCTAACCAGGCGTGCCAAAATGTTTCGCACAGAATGTTTCCATTCTTAGAATAGAGTTGCTTCTATCCTTTCATTCTCTTGAGAAACAGATAAAGGTTAGGGCTAGGAGGAATACCTGTTGAGTGTTGGGAGGGTGTGCGCGTACCGTAGAGAGAGATCAGATCGATTGCAAAGAACTCCATTTTGTCTGGGAAGGACTACCTGCAAGTAAGAATACAAGACCACCAGATTTTACTTAGACAATAAATGAGGGAACTGCCTTGGGCCCAGGAAATATTAGACTTCCTTTCGAAGGTGGTCAGTTCCCTTTTTAATACGAATTAACAAAAATGATAAAAAAGAAGTTATTGCGAAATTACACTTTAGTTACCTCGTTAAAAAGCAATAGAGGAAAGGATGGTTTTTGTTTGAGTCACAGTGACTGATGCCGGTCACTGTATAACCGATTGCGGTTATAACACCGGTACTAGTTGCTGATAACCGATATCGGTAGGGGCAGTGATTTAGGGGCTTTCAATGAAGTTTGGCTGTAAGGTGGTTATGGTGTTTATAAGGTTGGTAAATGATTAGGGGTAGGCAATAGGGTGATGGAGAAGACTCAGAGAGTATGGGAGCTTTTCTTGGGGCAATGTAAGGGTAGAGGAATGAAAGTTAGATGTAGGGTGCTATCGGGTAGTAGATCTAGGAGTGAGCTTATAATTACTATGAATCAAAAGTTCAAGAAATGGTATTTAAAAACGTACAAGACACTACTTACTAGTTCCTGATGAAGATACAGGTCCAAGGACTGTGATGACAAAGGCAAGGCTCAAGTGGGATGATATGACAATCAAAAGTGAGCTATCTTCTCTCCCAATGCTTGGATGAGTGTCGTTGTGCTCTGGTTACTCAGTTTCATTTTTGGGCTCGATGTCCTTCTCTGCAAACTCTTCTCTTTTCTTCACTTGTCTCTGTCTTGCCAAGTGAATTCCAGATCTTTCAAATGAATTCCGATCCCTTGTTTTTGGTTGGGGAAGGTCATTTACAGGGAACCGATGGCGGTTATGTAATCGACGGCGATCGAGTAGGAACCGATGTCGGTTAAGTCAAAGTGGGCTATTTTTAGTAAAATAGCCAACTTTCCCTCCTTTTCTCCTGAGGGATTAGTTGTGGGCTTGGTCAAGTCATTATTAGGTTGGTTTTGGTGCGGGTGAGGAGTAATTAGTCATGGGTGTGGATGTAGACCAAGTTATAGGTCTTAATTAGGTTAGTTTAGGGTTAGGGCTAGGTCATGATGAGGGTGGCAGGTTTGGAGATGTGGATTTATTAATTATAAGGTAATTAATAAATAATTGTGTAAGGTTTAGGTGGTGAGGTTAGGTTGTGAAATGAGATGCGGGGCACAGGGTGTCGTAAGACACAAATTTGGTGTCTACACCTACACCACGCCGATCTCCCAAATCTCCTTCATCTCCAACATTACCAAATCTAATGTGACCCTTATATCACACCCCACCCCCTTCATATAAATCTATCTCATTCCCTTCATCTACATCTACTAATCCCAAACAATCTAATCCTAAGCTAAAACCATCTACCTCATGACCATGTACTCAAACTAATCCAAAATCAACCAAATCTACTTCAAACTCCATAGCCCAAACCATCCACTTCGGCCCCTAGGACTAATCTACCCTCTTCATCCTCTAAGACACAACAATATAATCCCACTCCTGAATCCAAATCAACCAAAACATATCCTAATGCACCTAACCCTACACCTTTACTTCCTACTTCCCCAAAACCATTTAACACAAACCACTTCACTCCTTTAGGAGCATCCTTGACCACCATGTTCCTTCGTCTAAGATTCTTCAACATGATCAATCATCCCCCAATAAAATCACACAATCATAACCTTCCCAAACCATCCTGGTATCATAAAACATTACTATTGTGACTTCCATCACACCCATGGACATTTGAGTAATCATTGCATGCAATTTAGGTCTTATGTCCAAAACCTCATTAACCAAGAGCTTCTTGTCCTTGTACCTCTCTATCCACCACCTTTCCATCCCAATCCTATCCCTAACCACCGTCCATCATCCAAGCCCCAGTCGACATCCAAAAATTGTCATTCATCCAAATATCATCATACATCCAAAAACCCCTCACCTACCAAAAACTAGAACAAATCTCACCTCCCATCCTTTGTTAAGTACGACCTCTTAGTGGATGAAAAAACTACAACCCCCCAAATCTCATGATGACCACATGGAATCATCTTCCCCATGCACTTCATATCCTATCACCAAAAATATGTTCACTAATATGAAACATTGAGGAAAAATATTAGGCATCCATGAACAAGGCATTTGTGAATCCATCTCCCTTCCTCAAAATCCAAATCGTTTAGGTTTAGGGTATAAGCCTAACACTAACAACGTCCCTCCCACTACTCCACCACAACACATTTTTACCACTCCTCTTTTTAATACTACCATCCCAACCACTCAACCCAATCACAAATCATTTAATCCCCCTACAAATATCAAATACCTAAAAATGGATTGAGCACATAATTCGTCACTTGCACACTGTATGGTATTTTCTTCCCATTCATCATCCTTCCTTCCAACATCCAAATCCATTTGCATCTCAGTCAATTATTATCATGAAATCCATTTATATCATCTTCTAATCCATTAATTTTAACACTTGGTCAGATTTCTCACACATATCATGAGCCAATAATACCTACTACAATTGTGTGACCTTGGTCTATCATTACGTCCAATATTCAAACACCATTATCCTCCTAGAGATCCACACACTTACAAACTTAATGAACTTGTGGTGAAGACTCTTGGGTGTTTCTTTTGACACACTAGTCAATGTCATCACCACACTTATTTCCATCTCTCCCCGTCAAGCCATTTGTGATTCTTAACCCCTTGAGAGTTTTCAAGAGAGTGGAAGCTCTTTGTGCAAAAAAATCCAAATATAAAAAGAAAAGAATCATATCAAAATTAAAACTATCAAATAAAATCCACCTCAAGGCTCTCTCTAGAGGTTTTTTTTAGAAAATCTACCAGGGCTATGGATGACTGGCTAGAAGTAGAGAAATATTGTGACAAGAATAATATGTATCTTCGTCGGGGCTATGGATGCCTGGTTGGTAGCTGATTAATGCATGGCTTAACCTTCAGTTTACCTCTAATAAACCTACTTAACTTAATCACTCCCCTATACATTGGATAGTTTATTTTCACATACTACCCATTCAATCTTCACTTCAAACGGTAATTAACCATCACAATCACACACGCTTTGATCTCACAGAGACATAGGGATCACATGTTGCCAGGAATTGTTTAGACCTTGGTCACACTTTTATTTTAGTCCAGATCTTTCCTTACCCACACGTGCCATTAGGCTCATCTTTTGTTCCATCACTGATGTCATTTTCCTTCTATCCATCACATCCACATCCTTTATCCCTTGGGTTACACATCCAAAGGTATAAGATGATCCTTTCCCTTCTCATCCAATCCTAATCATGTCCCTTTTCAACTGTGGGTAGGTGACGATCCTTTCCATCTCATCCAATCATCATCCCCCACATCTCATCTTATTCCTCCATCCTCGTCATCTTGACTTTAAATCATAATCATATTTATATGTACTCCATTGTATGTGGCCAACAATGCTTTACGAAAAGATATCCAATGTAAATATGGAATATTGTTATGGAATATTATCATTCACTTTAAATTGGAATCATATCCATATGTACTCCATTGTATGTGGGTGACATTGTTTTATGAAAAGCTATCCAATGTAACTATGGAATATTATCATTCACTTTAAATCAGAATCATATTTATATGTACTCTATTGTATGTAGTTGGAAATGCTTTACGAAAAGATATCTAATTTAACTATGGAATATTATCATTCACTTTAAATCGTAATCATATTTATATGTACTCCATTGTATGCAAGTGACAATGCTTTAAGAAAAGATATCCAATGTAACTATGGAATCTTATCATTTTTATTTTTTTTCATGAATAGGATCTTATATTATAATAGCAATCCCTAAGGTTGGAATCTTATCATGTTCACTTTAAAGTGGAATCATATTTATATGCACTCCATTGTATATGTGTGATAATGTTTTATGAAAAGATATCCAATGTAACTATGGAATCTTATCTTTCACTTCAAATCAGAATCATATTTATATGTACTCCATTCTATGTGGGTTACAATGGTTTAAAAAAAAGATATCCAATGTAACTATGGAATCTAATCATTCACTTTAAATTGGAATCACATTTATATGTACTCCATTATATGTGGCTCACAATGCTTTACGAAAATATATCCAATGTAACTATGGAATCTTGTTATGGAATCTTATCATCCACTTTAAATTAGAATCACATTCATATGTACTCCATTGTATGTGGGTGACAATGTTTTATGAAAAGATATCCAATGTAACTATGTAATATTATCATTCACTTTAAATCAAAATCATATTTATATGTACTCCATTATATGTGGCTGAAAATTCTTTACGATAATCAAATATAACTATGAAATCTTATCATTTACTTTAAATCAGAATTGTATTTATATGTACTCCATTGTATGTGGGTGATAATACTTTACGAAAAGATATCCAATATAGCTATGGAATCTTATCTAAAGTAATCCACCACTATGATATCTTTTATTATATCTTTTTTAATATAGATTTGAGGTCCGACTTCGGGTATATAATTCAGAGGAAAAACCTCATTGTATGGAATAGTTGTAACTGGTTTTCATTCAATATAATAGTTTGAAACTGTAGCTATGCTCTCTAGAATAATACTTAGCTGATCAAATTATTGATTTAGAATTTGAACCAAATAATAATCAAAATCTTGACTTAAACTTTCACCCAAATAAACCATGGTATCGAATATATGCTTGTGATTTCTATTCTTTAAAATTGTCTAGAGTTAAATTCTACCTTCCATTTGGTGGTAATGGGATTTTAGTTTTTATATGAAAATCCTTCCTCATTTTACATTCTGGGATCAAATATTGTTGTAATTGTATGGGGAATAGCATTGGGATTCATGGAATTCAAGGGCATTCATTTGAAGTATTCCAAATTTAATCAAGTATCTTTGTCACGTGTCCAGCTACCCAACCAAACATCAATGCTTATTTTCTATCTACCAACTTTTATTATAGCCACCTTTTTTCTAGTTTACAAATTAGATTGGGAAAATATCAACAATTTTCTTGAAAACTTGGGTTTACTGTAGCTACACTAGGAAGTAGGCCTTTGGTTTATTATCTTGGCGGATGTTATATTCCTCCATTTTCTCAAAAGGGTGTTGGAGGTATGTATATATTTCACCCCTATTTTTGTATGTGCAATCCTTTCTGGGTCTCTTCATTTTATTTTTTTAGTAGGCCTCAAATTTGAGAAATGACATACATTTGTCACAGAATCCCACAATGTGAAACACTTATTATTGTAATTTGTTGGGCATTATGTTTTGTTAAGTGGTTTTTTGGAGTGCTTTTTTTTTTTGAATTATCTTATATTATTTTACTTGTTAATATAATATAAGATCTTATCCAATTTTAAAAATGGTATTTTTAGTACTACAAAAAATGAGTGGAAAAAGTGACATCTCATAATGTATTTGGTCTCGAAGAAAAGACCACTCCATCTCATAAAAGTATAAAAGAAGATACATAAGCAGGAAAAAATGGGGAACAAGATATAAATAGCACTAGAGGCCCCAAAAGAACTTAAGTTGCAACATCAAATAGGAGGTGGAGTCGCAGGAATCTCCAGCTTATCTTCTCAGCCACTAGTGCAGCGGGGTGGGTTGTGTCCATGGTGGGGTCCCAGTGATAATTTTTTTACTGTTATTGTTCTTCTTCATCAATGTGTTATTGGGATAGATGGCAGGAAGAGATGGTGAAATTCAACTATGAATTTTTTTCGCAAATACTTATTTTAAAATTGAGAGGTGTTCAGAATTTTTCAAATTATTTATCTAATCTAAATTGAAGATCTAAAACCTTGTAACCGTTATAATATGATGTAAGGATTTTTATCTTAATGGATGACATGACAAACCCACTTTATCATCATCAATATGAATTAAAGTATAACCTTTC
The DNA here is from genome assembly GCA_019776745.2 of Taxus chinensis. NCBI lineage: Eukaryota > Viridiplantae > Streptophyta > Pinopsida > Cupressales > Taxaceae > Taxus > Taxus chinensis. The sequence goes on from CM034146.1 coordinate 839,480,792, forward strand.
AATTTTATATCTATTTTGAAATAGAGTGGTTTCACAATTTATAACCCTAGTCAAATTTGAACATTGTTCTTACCTATTGTTCCTTTTGAGATGGTAGATCTGATAGACGATTTAATTATTTTAACTTCATGTATTGTGTAGTACCCCCTCCTCTTCGACATTATCTTGCTATGATTTTTATTATTAGGGACTAGAGACATGGACATTATTTTGATAGACATTGGTAGATGGACATTATTATCATTTTTCGATTAGTTGATATTGATAGATGGAAATTATTAGTAAGTTATGACTTATATTATAGATGGTATGGATTATTAACAAACATTGAATAGATGATGACCTAGTATTATTTAATTGTATCTTGATGCTTGTGGATTTTGGACGATGATGATTATAATTTGGATGTTTAGACTGACCTTATGATCTTATTGATGTTATGAATTATCAAAATTGACTTGTTCTATTGATTTCAAATAATTGATAGAAATTCCTAATTTGATGATGATGATGATATAGCTTCGTGTATGATGTTGATTGGATGATATGTATGTATGCATTTTATTTATTGATGTATTTGATGTCAACCTTGAGGCCGGAAGGGGTATTGTTTGATTGGTTGCAGGAAATTATATCATGACAATAAGAAGGGGCTAGGAGACTAACAATGGATAAATATTGGATATTGGCAACAAGGTCACCTTGGCAACTTTGTGTCATGTGTATTGTTGTGTTTTCTTGGAGGTTCCCATCTGGTAGGGGTAACCTCATGTGTGACCAAGGGGTTTGAATGATTGTTTTATTTCCTTTACCTTATTTTATTTAGTTGTGTATGTGATTTATTTATTGTGATGTAATTCTCACTTTATTATTGCTTAAGTAATGTGCTTGGTTTAGTTAATTAATCATGTGATTAAAGTTAAGTTGGGATGTGACTATGTGGGCATTTAATTAGGGTACTATAGTCCTTGTTAGCTTTATTAATTTTGATAGATTTGAATTTGATTTTGAGTTGTGTACTCAACCTCACTCTTTCAAATCTCGAATTTTGGACTTTGGAGGCACTTTTGGAGGCTTGTGGGACAAGTTAGACTTGTCTCATGCCTCTTAAACTCACCCACCAACCATACCTATGATGGGAGGGGTTAATTTTAGCCTTCATTATGTGTTTTTGCAAGGAAAAAGAGGATAATTAATTGCACTTTATTACAAACTCCTTTAATTGTGTCCTTGGAGGTATGAAGTAGTGGTTTGTGTGTGGAAGAGAAAATTTTTCATATCCTCACCCACCCATTTATTAGTCTTGGTAATTTGCGTTTGACTTTGTGAGGTGGATTGGAGGAGAAGTGATGTGGAATCCTACATGGAGCCACCTCACTCTTCTCTCCACATTTTCTATTTATTTAAGTGATTTTGGAGTTTTGGGGGTTACTTGGTTTCATTTTAGTTACTTGCAGGATTTTGGAAATTGCTTGGACTTTTGCTTGGGAGCTTGGGAGCTTGCTTTTGGGGATTTTGGCTTAGAATTGGAAGGTTGTGGCTTGAATATTATGGAAGGCTTTGATATGACAAGGTAGGGTCTATTCCTTGCATACTTGTTATTATTTTTGTATTGTGATGTTTTTTGTGTTGCAAATTGGTGCATGTTTGTGAATTGTATGGGTTGGGTAGATCTTGACCTTAGGGTGGTGTTGGGAGAGGTAAGTGGAGTTCATTCTTGTGGAGGTAAAAGGGAGTATGTGAGGATTTTGTGTAGGGATTTTGGGAGGGTGTTCCACCTATGTGGAGGTAAAAGGTTTATATATCAAATTACATGCTTGTTTGTAGGAGATAAATTTTGTTGTAATTAATGATTGTGAAAGTGCACTTGGAGGCTTTGGTGGACCCCATCCCACATGGGAGGTATAAGGAGATGAATCCATGTTCTCATCTCCTTTGGGCTTATTTTGAAAGCCTTTTTGTTTTGTTGGAAAATTGTAAATGGATTCTTGATATTGTGTTATTGTATGTATGTGCAAGTGTTGTTTGTGTGTTTGTTGTGTTGTGGAAGCCTTTGTAAAGAGTTTACATGGTTTCTTAATGTCCCTTATTTCTCTATTGTTGGGGCTTGGGGGCCAATGAGAAGGTTGGCTTCTCCTTCTCAATTGAAATAGGTTGGGAGGAGATCGTTTCCTACTCCCCATTTTCCTTTTTATTATGATTTGAAGATGAAGGAGAAAAGCTATGGAGTTGTAAGTTGATCAAGAGATGAAGATATATGTTTTGAGACAAAAGAAAGAATCCTATTTTTGTAAATTTTACCATGTTGTTTCCACCTTTGAGTGGAAGGCTTGTAAATACTTGTATTTTAAAGCGGGATCTTGTAAATTGATTACCAAACTATGTATTGCAATGGCTGAAAAAAGGATTTGTAAGTTGTGTTAAAATGGGCTTCTTGTAAAATGAAAATTCTTAATCCATGTATTATATTAGTTGAAAGAAGGAATATTAGATTTGTAATATAATGTAAATATAGCTCCTTTCAAATCTAGGAATTTAAATCAAAGAGTTGCATTGATTTGTTATGTTGAAAGTGGTTTTATTGCATTAGAAATACATGAGATTACATGCTTGATCTCCTTGTAAATGTTTTGTCATTCTTGTTTGTAGAAGAAGAAAAAAGGGGGCGGGGGCGGGGGGAGGGGCGGGTCGTAAATTGTGAGTGCGTTTTAAATGGAAATGTGACTTTTGCAAATATGCAATTTAGTCAAGAATTTTTATTACAATTATATTTTGTAAGTGTTCATTTTGCATTGAAAATACTTGGAAGTGTATAATTTTTTTCCCTTTAAATTGTTCTTGGAAATATTGGTTGAAAAGGAAGAAGGAACTTGCATTTGATTGGTGTTTATATTTAATACCCTCTTTCAAACAAAATTGCAAAAAGTGAAATTTTAGTACTATGGATAAAGTATACAACCTTGCAATTTAGACAATATAAGTCTCTACATATTTTGCATAAAAAAAGAAACCTAATTATAAATAAATATATAATTATATAAGTAGAATAATTTATATATATTAAATAAGATATATTCTTTATTATAAATATATACCCTTGTATACAAAAAGGGGCCTAGAAGCCAGAATAGGAGTGAAAAACATTATAAGAAGGATCAAGATCCAGATAAGAAATAAAAATCCAGTGTAACCAAATAATATATATAATTTATATATATATATTAAATAAGATATATTCTATATTATAAATATTCATATAAATATTAATAAAATGTTTATATATATATAATAAAACAATAACTTATACCAATTGGCTTGCACAGTTAATTGAAATAAAGTATATATTTAAAACAAAATTTACTTTGAAACGGGGCGTTGTACTTTTGGAATACGTATGACTATGCTGCCCATACTTTTTATTACAGTGGGTAAGGGAGGGAGCGCCACCGCTACCCCCTGCATTTAAACAAAACCCTAACTATTAACAATGTGGCCCATTATTAGCACAAATCTTTGTTTTTTTTGTCGAACCATAGTTTGGTTTATATATATATATATATATACAACTCGCATTTTTAATTGACCTTTGTATCACCTTAAGCCGTGTATTTTATATACAAACCCTGCATTTAAAAATATATATAAAAGCATACACACACAGAGATATATATGTGTGTGTGGGGGTGTGTACATGTAATATATATTG